>JAMQGT020008416.1:0-12936 GCA_024447675.2 Pterophyllum scalare
CGCCCGCGCGCGCCCGCCCACGCGCGCGCGGTAGGTACTGTGGTCCCTAAGCAAGAACTGAATGAAGCTGATATCACAACCGATTTTAACAAGCATGAGAAGGTAAAACAAACAAGCCAGCTGTGTCTCCTCTGCACCTGTTAACCTGTATGAGCACGCCAGTGAATACTGCTGAAAACCTAACCCTGCTGCAGGCTTGCTGCATGCTTTTTTAAAACCAAACTCACTCTAAAAGTTAAAAGGGCCACTTTACAGTATTTACAGACAGTCATGAAGATCCTTCACTGGTAGAGTATAATTCCTGAGACACACAGGAGGATTTAACAGTCATCAAGAGGCTAGAAAATGATGCAGAGCTGAGATAAGATAAGAAAAAGAAGAAGGATGTGAGAGAAAATGTATGGAGATCTGGGAGCTGCTGAATGAGTTCAGTTTAATTGTAATTCTCACTCTGTTTGCGTGTGCACACTATCATGAACACTTCATCACCCGCACCATACCTTCAATAAGTGTGTGTTCATGTACACACAAACATGCAAGTACACACATATGCACACATACACACACACACACACACACACACACAGAGCTACACAATCCTTACTGAAGACAAACATTCACAAGCATGTGCAAGCTGTGCACGTGTACAGCAACACACAGTTATACAGTCCTTATAAACCACATACACACAAACACACATATACACACACACACACACACACACACAGAGCTCCAATAAAGGACACACACCCTCTTCCACAGCACACACACTGCATTCATTTCCCTTTCATTCAGCACAGGCACATATTGTGCTGCTGTAACACACACACACACACACACACACACACACACACACACACACACAGACACAGACACACAAACACCATTTGCAGAGCTTGCTCCTAGCTCTCCCCGCACACACCCCTCCCCCCTCCATCTCTGTCAGACACACACACATCACACACAAGCATGCACACACGCAGAGTCACACAAACACACACAAGTGCACGCACATTCCCTCCTACGCAGGCGTACTCACACACACAACCACACACACACACACACATTCCCTCTTTCCTTTCACACAAACACACACACATGTACACATCTCCCTTATACACCCTTCCCCCACTCTTTCTGTCACACCACACACACACACACACACGTACATATCCTCACTCACTCACTCACGCACTCACTCACTCACTCACTCACTCACTCACTCACATAAACACACACACATTCCCTCTCTTGCTCTGCTTCTCTCACTCACACACAGGCACACACACACAACTGCACACACACACACACACACTAAACTGCGTACATACAGACACACTACTGCGCACACATTCACAGGCACACACGCATACACACACCCATACACACATTCTGTCTCCTGCTTGCTCTCTCCCCTCCCTCTCTGTCTCTCTGTCTGTCTCCCTGTCTGTGTCTCTTTCTCTCTCACACACACACACGCACACACACACACACACACACACACACACACACACACACACACACTTGCTCTCTCTCTCTCTTTCCTGCCCTCTCCCCTTCTCTTTTTTCATCTCACTGTCTCTCTCAGACACACATACACCCAAATGCACACTGATGTGCAAGTACACACAGACATGCGCACAAGAACACACACACACACACGTACACACATTTGCCTCTCTCAGTCACATTCTCTCTCTCCCTGTAACACACACACACACACACACACATTTTCTCCCTTGCTTTCTGCACACGTGAACACACACACACACACACACACACACACACACACACCCCTTCCACAGGCATCCTGTCTGCCACTCCTTCCCTAACAACCAAGACACACACACAGACACACACACACACACACACACAGAAGATCCATACACACACAGACACACACACACACACACACACACACATATGCATAAACACATATAAACACAAACACAGCCCTTTTGCTCAAACGCACGTCCTGTCTTTTCTTACAGCTAAAAATCAAGACACACACTCAAAATCTCATTAATGATGTTCACATTCAAAATGGAAAATAGCAGACGTTTTCTTCGTTCTCTTCATCCACACACACTACTCATCAACATTTGTGCACCAATCTGTTTTTTAGTAGCAGAAGTAAAAGAGACAACTGAAAATATGGCCAAGATCAATTTATTTCAACCCACTCAAACACCCTCACAAATCCAATCAGCAACTTTAAGAAATATAGATAGATAGACTTTTATACCAAAAACTAAACACAAAAGACTGTACACTACTTTGATTTTATATTCACAATGCATTACCATATGTGCACTCTGTGATGTAACTACTGTAAAGAAGTCATGGCGGCCTTGACTGGGCGAAGGACTGGGAAGCTAAACTAAAACAATACTGAGTTTGTCAAATTAGAGTTCCTGTTGCCCTTCTGGTACTGTAAATTTTCATTCAAACCCCCACTGAGGGGAGGTCTGGTTTCTATTAAGCTGTTTAAAGCCCCTTTTAGACATAAAATAGTGTAAATGCTGTGAGATTACTGTGGCTCAAATTGAAATAAATGGTATGGAAAATGTAATTTATACATCATTTCATTCCATGTAAACTTAATGTAAAAAGAAATAAAGACATCCATCAATCCACATTCCTAACCACCTATCCAGTTAGGGTCATGGGAGGGGGTGCTGGAGCCCGCTCCGTACGACATATTGAAAAGGCTGCCGGTCCAGTGCAGGGCTAACACTGAGAGACAACCATTCATGCTTATGCATGACCAATTTAGAATCACTAATTAACCTAGAACTGGCAAACTCCAGATTATAGTGTTCTTACATATAATCCTGAGTTGTTATGGCTGACATACTCGAGCACAAGACTGGACTCAGCAACGACTTCTACAAGAATATTGGAAGCTGCTGTTGGAAAACTGTTAGGAAATTGGTGCAAACCTGAAATTAAAGAGCTCCGTGCTGAGAGCAAGCCTGCTGAGCCAAACTTCACCTCATCTGTCTCACAGTCCCTCTCTGGGATTTAACTTTCAGCAATTTCGATGTTTCATGTTACTTTGCTTGACTAATTGAGACCCACTGTGTAGAATGATGTACACTTACCAGCCACTTTATTAGGTACACCATGCTAGTACTGAGTACTACATGGCATAGATTCAACAAGGTGCTGGAAACATTCCTCTGAGATTTTGGTCCATATTGACATGATAGAAGCCAAAGGCGCTCGATTGTATTGAGATCTGCTGACCGTGGAGGCCATCTGAGTAAAGTGAATTCAATGTCATGCTCAAGAAACCAGTTTGAGATGATTTGTGCTTTGTGATATGGCACATTATCCTGCTGAAAGCAGCCATCAGAAGATGGGCACACTGTGGTCATAAATGAATGGACACAGTCAGCAACAATATTCAGATAGTCTGTGGTATTTAAACAATGCCACAATGGTATTCAGGGTCCCAAAATGTGCTGAGAAAATATCCCTACAGCACTACAGAACCACCAGCCTGAACCAAGCCAGGATGGATCCATGTTGTTATGTTTACACCAAATTCTGACCCTGCCATCCAAATGTTGCAGCATGAATCAAGATTCATTAGACCGGCAACATTTTTTCCAGTCTTCTGTTGTCCAGTTTTGGTGAGCCTGTGTAAATTAGTCTGTTCATAACTGAGAGGCACCTGGTTCATATTCATCTCAGTATCTTCAACTCTACTACTGTCTCCAAACCATACATCATAGCAGGTTGCACTACCAGCTTGTAAATCTTCCCTTTCACTCTTGCTGCTATCCTTCTGTCACCTGGTTCATATTCATCAATTTTGTATTTTTCAATGTCAGAAGAAAAAATTGCACCTGGTGAAGAACCAACAAATGAGTTGGTTATGTTTTGTTTTTTCCATTAAAAAACAAAACTTTTTAATATATATATATATATATCTTTAAACAGGCTTGGTGAGAATTTTTCAAGACATTATTTCAGCATAAATCCAGATAATTATTTTTATGTTCAAAATATTTGAAAAAGTAGGCCTATGTATGCATTTAGCACTCTATATTGTACTGAATACATTTGCATTTTTGGTTGGGTTTGAAATAACTTATTTAAATATGTCAGCATGGTCTCCAGAAATTCCCTATTTTTGACATAAAACCAAGAGATAAGAAAATCCTTAATAAATGACGAAGTAAGCAGTCATTAATCACAGCCCACCTATAGCCCTCCCTATCCTCACTTATCCTGTCATGTGAAAACAGAGTCAACATGTAATGTCTGCATGGTAGAAGCCTGCTGAAAGCCAACACTTTAACACAGCAATGTTACAAATTAAACTGGAAAATGAAAGTTCACTAAAAACAAAAACAAAAAAAGTCGACGACACGATCATTTCCATAGCAGAACAGTTTTAATTAGACAGTTTCTGGCTACAGTAGGAAATCAAACTAACTTGTTGGCCCAGCTCTTGTTGGCTGACCATAAACATAAACGTTAATAACATTGAAGCGATTCACGAGTAAATCAATACATGTGGTTGACCAGATGATAAAGGAATTGATCATACACTCTCTTGATGCAGGGAGAAACTTTTCATCACTCATCCAAGTGAGTCCTTCAGTCTCAGCTGACTGCAGGTTTTCTCCAACAGCTGTACTGCTGGGGGACCAAAACCAGCGACGGACCACAAGATCAGTTTCACAATCTCTGATATGCAAACTGTCATGACCCCTGGTTAATAGCCATGTGTACTATTCACAGAGTTGGAGAATGGCTGCAGTCACAACATTGCAGGAGGGTTAAAACATGTACTCTTTGGCCCCCTCCTCAGTTCAGAGATGGTCATTCCCTTTTTACGTAAATGACCTCGACTCCCCACTCATGCTACAGTGTTTGTGTTGATCACTATGCAACTATACTGAGTCAACTTTGTGGAGTTAATCATACATTCTTTATTACTACAATCGTTACGATGTGAAAGCCCCACTATTGTTGTAGTACGTTTGCAGTTTATGAACCCACGAAGGAAACTCGATCCTCCCTGTGTGCTTTAAGCCATTTGTCTGTAGCTCAGTTAGTCTACACCAGAGGTTAAAAAAGAAAGACAGCACCTTGTGGTGTAGCAAACTGTATTTGCAAAGAAGAAACACTGATAAAAGTGTAAAGCGGAAAAACCAATCTATCAGTCTTTAGAACACACAAAAACAAAACTTTTGGTGTGCCAGGAATGTAATGATGGGGTTTTCCACGAATATGTCGGAAAAAGGAGAGACTAAATGTAGCTATACAAGTCAAGTGTATGTCAGTCCACAACAGACAGATTATTAGGAATGGCACAGACAGAAAAATATACATTTATAATATGAAGCCATTGGAGCCAGAAGCCAGTGTAACATTTTGTAACACGTGCTGCTTAAATCGACTATTTCCCTTTCAGTTATCGAGGCAGAGGCCACGCAATCACTGCCATCAACCTCAACCAGAACCTTCTTTCGCTGTAAAATGCCACCAAGCATTTATGATTCCTCTGTCCTGTGAACAACTTGTTTTCGTGTGCGATAAGCCTTCAAAAGCTAGGATGTGTTGCTTAAATCGGACACTTTATTTTAAAGTTCACCCTCTCCTGTAGTTTTTGGTCACATTTGGCCCACCCCTTCTAGCCTCTAACATCTCTTGGCCTGGTTCAAGCCGGACTTCTAAATTAAAGAACTGAAAATGGAAGACGAGCCTAAAGGAAAAAAAAGAAAAAGAAAAAAAAGTCAGCTTCGTGAGCTCCAGCAGCAGCAACAACATAGTAGATGAAAGAAGAAGAGAACGAGGAAACATGACATTCATCTCCAACCCATCCAGTATTCACAGCGGCCATATTAACAGTGAATCACAAAACAGTGCTGAACTCCAAAGTAGATCATCAGAATGAATTTGTGCTGTTTGGTGCATGAGTAACAGACGAAGCGATTAGGTTATTGCACAAATAGAGTAAATCTTATTTTCTCAGGGGCCACATTTTATCTCTGAAATTAATGATCGTACTCAGACTTCAAATAACCTAAAGAATTAATGTTTCTTTCACGTTACAAAAATTCAGTTAAAAGAAGTCCGAAAACAGTCGAGGGCCCTGAACGTCACACAGTCTTGTTTACTCCCAGTGCACCACTTAATTAGCCTACAAACACTGAACACAGCCTGCACAGAGTCAAGTGAATGAAATCTATATATAAAAAGTTAAAGTATAAACGGTGCCCTCATCCTCAAAATAAAAAGACCGCTTTCGTGAAGCACCTGTTGATGCTCACCCATCACCCTTTCTGTCTAATTTATGCTCCACGTCATTATGGACAGGCGCTTATCTAGCCAAGACTTCCCTATAAAGGATCCAATCCCATTTACATTATCTTCTTCTGTTTCGTACCCCAAGCCTTCATGCATCTTTAAAGACAATCTGAGTCTTTGGCTAAGGCTAATTTAATTAGCAGTGTAGTCCAGGTTGAGACAGGCAGGTAAGGCAGGATGTGTGCATCATTTCTGACTCATCTGGCTGATACGTGATCACAATTTAACCAGTTACTATGGGGGTGACTGCAAGTCTAGTCAAACTGAGCTGCGTGCCTGTTGTAAAGCAGAACTGACTCGAGTGTTTTCACTTTTCTTTAAACAACTAAAAATTGCATCTCAAATTAATCTAATTACTTACGATTTATTTTTAAAGCCCCAGTTTATAACTCAGTTCATTCGCAAGGTTAGACTGATTGATTTCATTGCCAATGAATTGCTCTAAAACACTCAAATTTTGCATTACTGAGGAAAATCAAGAAAGAAGGAATCCAAGCAACTGCACTCTGTAAACACTAGAGGGTGCTGTTAACATAGCCGTTTGATTCATACACTCAACATCCTCAAGTAATGATCTGCATGCTATAATAGCCACAGTGTTCGCAACTAATATAAATTAAAATGAGCCCGTTGCTGATCACGTGTTCTGTGTGCTGCAGGGCGTCCAAAGTAATAGCTTCTGCTGTGTCAAAGGAGCAGCACATGCAAGTGTAAACTAAGAAACAAAGAAAGAAACAATAAATATAGAGATGGATTACAGGCTGCCATATTTATAATATTCTTGTCTCAACAAATGTCACAGCACGGTGTTTTGTCTCTCTCTTATCTGCAGCCTTGGTTCATAAACAATAACCCAGGTTACTCATCTCCCTGCGTCAGTAGTAATCTGCCTCTCTCTGCTGGCTGTTTCTATTTCTATTTCTGTTTCCCATCACTTGGTCCTGACTTTGATTGGACCCCTTGCTCTGCTACCATCTTCTCATCATCTTCCCCCCTTCACCAAGCTCTGTTATTTTCTCCCTGATCTTGCTCTTCCTCATCGACCCTCTTCGTGTCTCCATCTCATCTCCGAGTGCTTCTCCTGTTCCTGGCTCGCGTGGTCCTCACTCCTTCCTTGACGGTGATCGAGGGCAGGTCTTTCAAGGCGGTGATGGTCATCTTGCTCCAGTAGTCGACCTCTTTGAAGATCCGGTACACCCAGACCTTCAGCTCAAACAGACTGGCTGGAACATTTAACTGCCAATGACAAGAGAAAAAAAACAAACAAAACTAAACCATGCCTCAATTTTGATCCACCACCTTCTCCTTTATCATCAACACCTCAGGTGACATGAGAACCTACCTCCAAGCCGTCCAAACTATTAGTCAAGATGGCTGTGCTATCTGCAGCTTTGACGAGTTCTCCAATGCTGAGTATGAGAAGCGACAGTCTTTCCTTCACCATCTTCCTCTGGTTCTCATACTCGCCCTCTCCTCCCACCACCCAGCTCCTCTTCCTCTTTGGCAGTGGCTTTCTCTAGCAGGTTTTGGCATTGTAGCAACGCAGAGTGGATGCACCAGAGTTTGTCTCTGGCATCCAGCTGGGAAGAAGGAGGAGGGATAGACACCAGACGACCGTCCGCCACATCTTCAGGGAAGCTCTCCTTCTTTCTCTTGTGGGGCAAAGAAAGAAACACGAGAAAAGCAGCAAACATTACAACAAAAGTCAGACTTGGAAAAACAATAAATCAAGAGGAATTAGAGAAGAGGGGGAAACCTAAAAGAAAAGTGCGTAAGTGGAGGATCGAAGAGTGCCTTCTACCAAATCATGCTCACATTACTTTCAACTGCAATTTGGCCTTTATAGAGGATCACTGACAATGAGGCAATCTGTATTTTCTCCTAATGTGAGAGGAATTTGCTTGGGCTCATTCAGCCGAGGCTTTCACACTGCCTATTAAAGAGGAATTTGTGCTCAGCCCAGTTCCAGTACAGATTTAATAAACAAACTAGTGAAAGGTTAAAATAACACAGATGCACCAGAGAAGCAAGAGCAAAAACACCAAGTGCAGCAACATGCAAAACTGTATGACAAATATGACAAAGCCACACATTACACCACCATCAGCAGCCTGAACTGCTGATACAAAGCAGGAGGGTTTTACGGTTGCCAAATTCTGACCCTTACATCCAAATGCCACAGCAGAAATCAGACTAGGCCAATGTGAACTTTAGCCTCAGTTTCCTGTTCTGAGCAGACAGGACTGGCACCCAGTGTGGTCTTTCTGCATACCCTGGTTGTAACGAGAGGTTATTTGAGCTACTGCTCAAAGTAATCTGGCTATTCTCTTTCTGACCCGTGGCATGCCCAACAACCATACCAGATTCAAACTTACTTAAATCACCTTTCTCTCCATTCTGACGCTCGGTTTGAACTTCAGCAGTTGGATACTCGACGTCTCTAAATTCCTAAATGCACCGTGTTGCTGTAAAGAGATTCTCGGCATAATACCAATCCTATTTTCAGTTTGGCCTAAATTTAAACTACGGGACAGGAGCATGCAGTAAAATTCAAGCACCAACTTGTGGCATTTCTTGTTAATAAGCAGGACTTCATAAACACACCAACCCTTCTGAAAGCAACTGGATTCCCTTCACACTCGGTCTCAGGTTTGTATGTGGAATAGCCTAAATCTGGAGGTAACAAGACCAAACGCAAATACGTACATAAAACACAAAGCAAAATATGACACAAAGAGCGACTATATTTCCATATATACAGATTCCTAGAAACATTTCAGTAGTAAGCATCCTTTGGCTAATTGCACATTTTAGATATTTTAAACTCCCTTAACCAGTCACGCTGGTTTGTCCCATGCGGCTCTTAGGCAGGTGAGTGAGATCCTTTTACTCTTCTGCTGAGGAGGGAACCAGGAACAGGTGAGTACTGCTAATATATGCATTAACTGTCATTTAAATAATACTGAATATTGCAATACAAAATATTAACTAAACTCAAAGAATTCCAAACATTAAATGTGTGTAGATGTTTATTTACAGTGCCGTGTAGAAGTCTTGAGCCACCTCATTTCTTTATATTTTGCTAGGAAATTGGGGAATAAGTACAGCAATTTACTGAAAGGTGCAAACATAAATGGAAATACAATCAAATAAGATAAAAACAGAGTTTGTACTGTTCTAACCATCTTGAAAGTCAATATTTGGCATGACCACCTTTATTCTTCAGCACAGCCCGAACTCTCTGAGGCAGCTTTCTAGTAAATTCTTTCAGTAGTTTCAGGAAAAGTTCTCCAAGCTTCTTGAAGGACATTCAAAGCTCTTCTTTTGGATGTTGGCTGCCTTATGTTCTGTTCTCTCTCAAGATGATCCCACACTGCTTCAATAATTTTGACTGATAGCATTCTGTTGTGTTTTTTTTCCCCCATCCAGGTATGCTTGCACTGCATTGATCATTGTCATGCTGAAAAAAGAAGCAGTTGCCAATCAGACACCTTCCAAACGATATTGCACAGTGGATCAAAATCTGATGGTGTCTTTCTGTGTTCATAATTCCATCAATTTTGGCAAGATCTCCAGCGCCACTGGCGAAAATGCAGCCCTAAACCATGACAGAGCCTCCACCATGTTTTACAGGTGCCTGTAGGCACTCAGCCATCTGTAAAACACACAGACAGCTGTAGACAGTTGTACCCCTTTCCAGATCACCTCCATGCATACTGACAATCTGAACCAAGTTTCACACCACTCCATGAGACCTGTTGCCTGTTGATTTTTAGTTCAATTCTTGTGTAATATAGCATACCTCAGCCTTTTCTCCCTGCTTCCCTTCTTTAAGATAGGCTTCTTGACAGCCACCCTTCCACTGAGACCATGTCTGATTTAGTGAACACTAGGTGGACTACCTGCAGGGCCGGGGCCATCTCTCAGGTCCTGTGTCAGCTCTTTGCTCGGTTCTTCCTGTTTCTTCAGGACATGACTTTCAGATGCTTTTCATCTGCTGCAGAGAGTTTTTTTTTAGGTCTGACACTTCTTTTGTCCTCTGCTTGTCCAGTTTCCTCAAATTTTTAAAGGACACACTGCATACTATGCAAAGATGTAGATGAAGTTTTCAGCTAAAAGGTCTTTGGGAATCACCTTGTTGGTGCAAAATTATTATTTTATGCCTGTGTTATTTTAAACTCCTCCTGGTGGAGGAGTTTAAGTATCTAGGGGTCTTGTTCACGAGTGACAGGAGATCGACAGACAGATCTGGGCCACATCTAAAATGATGCGGATGCTGCACCGGTCTGTTGTGGTGAAGAGGGAGCTGAGCGTAAAAGCGAAGCTGCCGATTTACTGGTCGATCTACGTCCCTACCCCCACCTATGGTCATGAGATTTGGGTAGTGGCCGAAAGAACAAGATCACGAATACAAGCGGCAGAAATGAGCTTCCTCCGAAGGGTGGCTGGCCTCTCCCTTAGAGATAGGGTGAGGAGTGCAGCCATTGCGGGAGGGGGTCAAAGTAGAGGTGGTTTGGGCATCTGACTACGATGCCTCCTGGGCGCCTCTTGGATGAGGTGTTTCAGGCATGTCCTAACAGGAGGAGGCCCTGGGTAAGACCCAGGAAATGCTGGAGAGATTACGTCTTACAGCTGGCCTGGGAACGCCTTGGGGTCCCTCCGGATGAGCTGTTGGAGGTGGCTGGGGAGAGGGAGGTCTGGGCTTCCCTGCTTAGGCAGCTGCCCCCGCGACCCTCCCCCGAATAAACAGGAAAAAATGGATGGGATGGACGGCTGTGTTATCTTTGGCATTTTTCACAGATTCAACTAAGAAAAGGGAACAAATGATGTGGAGTGTTTTTTTGTGACAAGCTGCTGGCATAAAAGTGCCTAAAAATACAATTTAAAATGGGTTCTTTACTAAGTTGTTTGTCACGTGTAGACACAACACTGAGTCATCCCTTAAGTCAGGTGTCATTTTTTATGCTTGAATGATTCACGAGTCAATGTTATTAACAAACAAAATAAACATGCCTCTGAAAATGGTCAGATACTGATACTAGTCAGACTAAAATCAGGTGAAAAGCAGCCAATGGCCAAAGAAAAACTTTGAAAGACCTTCAGAAAGCCTGGAGAACTCTGCTTAAGCTCCTTGGAAGCAAAATATAAACAAAGGAGAGATGGCCCAAGACTTTTGCATATCACTGTCACTTACAATACAAATCATGATGTATATAGGGTAAGGTAATGGGACTCTCTATTCTCCATTACACCTGCTATCCAGTTGCATTCTCAGAGGTAAAAACTACATGCATGATGAGACTAGATGAATATTGGAGGGAGTCACTGTCGCAGGATGGCTGCTCGCGCCTCAGCTGTCAGTACTGGAGTGAGTGACGAATTTCAGAGGCCTCTGGGATGTTTGTGACATTACAGTATACTGAGGTATTATCTGCTGATCCCTGCACACGAGTCAGGACCAGTCTGACACAGAAGTGAGCAAGAGGAAATTCATCTTTACTGCTCATGTGATTCAGGCAGTTATGGATACACCAGGAAGTGTTTTTTTTTTTCAATACTCCCATGGACCACTGGGAGTTATGATGAGCTCTGAAAATGATTTAAGAGGTATTTAAGGAGGTAATTGATGTTGCAAACAAGTGTTTTCCCACCCAATGTGCTAGAGAGTGGGACAGGGTGCTGGGAGATGAGTAGACACCATGAAAAATATTCTGCAATGGTCAGGATTTGATTCACTGAGCCTGGTGTGCCAAAGATTTATAAAAACATTCTGCTTACGACGTCGGTGCCTCCCAATCACTGGGAAAAAAATGCTGATAAAATGTGCATGAATTTTCTGTATGACATGTAAGACGAGTCTAAGCCACTACACGTTCACTGGAATGTATCAAGCACCGCTACCTTTATATGTGAAAAGAGTGTTCAAGAGTTGAGAATGCATTAAAGATAAAGGAAGTCATGGGGATGGATGTAAAGTTGTATGCTGGGGTGCTCCCTTGCTCCCAGCAAGGCAAGTGAAAAGGAAGGATGAAGAGGCAAAATGGCAGGAAACCAGGAAGTTTTAATAACCAGTAGCTCTCACAGCTATAGTCAAAGGGAGGCAAGCTGGTGGAAAAGAGATGAAGGCATCATGCCGAAGCATTGATGACTGTGTGCCAAAAACGCCACCTATGTCATTCCAACTGACTTTCACCCCCCTCTGCTCTGCATTCCTACCCCCTGCTGTCCTAGACATAATTTCCTTATATTTCAAATACACTCTCTCTCTCTCTCTCTCTCTCTCTCCTTTCCTTCTTATCTTGCATTTGCACACATCCCTTTCATCATCCTTTTGTGCTCTCCCTTTAAACACACACACAGTTTGTAGTGTACATATCTGTGTAAACTGCAGTTCACATACACAGCAGACTGCCATGACGCACACACTCACACAGAATATATAGATTTCCTTTTTAACCTTGGCCTATTTCTCTATGTCATGCACAAACTCCTCCTCAGACTTTTCTGAAAGCATACTGTGACCTGCTGGCAAGTTGGCCCAGAGTGGAAAAAAATAAGTTCCTTTACTCACAAAGAGTTCCAGTAAGGTGGAGCACTCATGGTGCAGCA
>JAMQGT020008417.1:0-60000 GCA_024447675.2 Pterophyllum scalare
TATGTTAGTCTACTCGTTCAGTTACGTATATCTGGAAAAAAAATCTAAATCAGAAGCTTCAACGGCAGAGTCAGGCGAGTCAGCTGATTTAAAAATAGTACGGACGAATAATGAACCTGAATAAAAGCCACACGGGCTCTTCTGTCATATGCGAGTTTGACACTCCTGCTTTTAAGTGAGTAAGTCGAACATCTCTACCTGCAAAAGGAGATGGTACTTTAGGACTCGCTGCATTGGGACAACCAACAGGTCCCTCAGTGTAAACTTCCCATTGTTGGCCCTTTTGGAGCACTCCTGGAACAAAAATACAATAATTGGACATTGTGAGCTACACTGCGTCAATACATGTAACAAGTGTCATTTTCATGATACTCAGACCAGTAGTAAGAATTCAACCAAGGGATATAAAATAGCTGATATACCAGAGCTTATACATGTCTGCTCAAAGCCGTTTTAAGTCTCAAACTCAAACCTTCAGTTTTTCTAGTGGAGTCATTTTGTGAAACTGGGTGTTTTTCATTCTGTTTAAATGAGCAGCCAAGGAGCCCAAAGCTAATAAAGGAAAAACAATGTTTGACATAATTTTTACAAACATGTTATTTAACCGAAATTTGCATAAAATTTTCCCTATTTAATTTAATGTATATTACATGAAATCAGTTATTTTATTTATTCTAGTATAGCATCATTTTCATTAAAGCTGGAGGAAAGGAAACACATAATCTATCAATTTAAGACGTGTATGTGTAGTGAAAAAAGTATACACTAGAGGTCACTGAAAGCTTGATCTTCATATGGGTTGTCATTGGACGTTACAGACAGGCTCACATCTTCAGACATCTCACCTCCAGCTTCAGCCGAACGTCCTCCTTCTCTTTGCAAATGAGGTCTAAAACAGCAATGGCAATTTCCACTCGACTGCAGTATATCCCATAAATAAGCAATCTGTAAGCCAGAGGAATGGAAGTGAGACCATGACAAGTGGTGACTATAGGAGGAAAGGGCACTGGGTGTGTGCAGAGGCTCACACATGTTGTTAATAAAGATGTTATCAAGAGATTCTCTGACATCTGTACTGCAATACTGAACTGACAAAGAAAGTCGTCCTTCACTTTGCTATGAAAGGATCATTTCTCATATATATATAAGCGACATTTAGTTTCAGTCTGTAAAGACACACATAGCTGCTTGATATATAAACTCAAATGTAAAACTGCCCGTGCAAAGTTTCAGCAGTTAAAATGTGTTGGCTTAAAGAATTATTTTTGGTGTAGTGAACTTGTAAGACCTTGTGCACAACACTGACAACTTAAAACATAAATTAGGAAGACAAACAGTCAATGAAAATTCAATTGCTACAAAAATCTGCAGTGCTGTAGCGGTATTACACTCTCTGTTGTCTGTAAACTCCCACAAAAGAAAGTTCAAATCAAATAACTCTGCGACATCATTGTTTGTTTGTTTTTTTACTTGCAATAAGTTCATAACCCCTTGGATACCTCTCTTTGTAGCTGATGAAAATCTGGTAGAGGTTTAAGGCATTTTTGTTCAGGATGGAGTCCTGCACATCAGCCATAAAGCTTTTGTGAAGTTTTACAAGATCCTGCATCAGACAAAGAAGTGTCAGTATCTGGACAGGAAAAAGCTCATTTTTTAATTTCATGTGGGAAGAGTGAAAACAAGCATCGCTTACTGGAATGTTGACAAAAACTTTGTCTATTTCAGCTGCAGAGAAGAATTTCTTCAGTGGATTCAGGAAATACTGAAGACAGAAACAATTGAAAACTTAAATGAAACTAAATTCGGCTCCTTGTCTTCACCCATTTTACTGATTTAACGTGCAGCTGGAAACTACAAACAATGTGAAAGTGAATTTGTAAATAACGCATTACTCATACTGAAACCATTAACACACGTCACTTAGGATGTTTGATAGCAAGCAAATTAGGGAATTGACAACTGGGGATTTCCCCCAAATTCCCCCCCCAAAAAAACCCAATGTTGTGCTCAATATGCTGTTAAAAAAAAAAAAAGATAAAATGATAACAATTAAGCATTTACTGTCAGTCAGATTAAGATATAGGAATATGATACAGTAAAACCCACCCATTGTTAGTTCAGAAGAGGAAAAACAAGAGTTCAGTACCTTCTCAATTGACTCCAGGGTCTCTGTATATTTCTCCTCTGTCTGTTTAATCTCTGTAAGGCAGCAACTGCGGACATCAACCTCCACCTGCTTCTAGAAAGATAGATATCTTAGAAAATACTGCTTCAATGTTTAATGGCTAAAAAATGATTTCCTTTTTTTTTTAGTCCCTATTTTTCTTTTTCATTGTGAAATGTTAACGTTAATGACAGCACAATTAGAAAACTACTGAACAAGTATGGTTTATTTGGAAAGGTTTCCAGGAGAAAGCTTCTTCTCTCTAGAAAGAACATGGCAACACAGCTTAGGGTTGCAAAGGCACTTCTGAACAAAGACTTCTGGAACAATGTCCTTTGGACAGACGAGACCAGAGTGGAGACGTTTGGCCATAATGCACAGCATCATGTTTGGCGAAAACCAAACGTAGTATATCAGCACCTCATATCAACTGTCAAGCACACTGGTGGAGAGATGATGATTTGGTCTTGTTTTGCACCCAGAGGACCTGGGCACCTTGTTGTCATTGAGTCAATCATGAACTCCTCTATATACCAAAGTATGTGAGGCCATCTGTCTGACAGCTAAAGCTTGGCCAAAACTGATTCATGCAAATTAAAGTATCAAGGTGTTGCAATGGCTCGGTCCAGACCTCAACCTGATTGAAATGCTGTGGTGGGACCTGTGAATAAACAAATGTATGCAAACCGCAGGAGCAGGGGACTGCATAGAGCCCTATGAAATTTTTCTTTTTCACATGACTGTACTCTAGTATAATGTATATCTCTCTTAAGTCAGTATATATCAGTGTATGACAAGAGTGTTTTTACATCGGAAGCATGAATCTTATTTAAATAACAAGTCTTGGTAAGTAAAGATACCGTAATGTTGAATTATATAGGCTTATGTTGTACCAGGTAAGAAGCTGCACTGAACTTTTAGTAATTAGGATTTTGTGGGTTTTAGTCAAACAACGCCCACCCTCCCCAAGTAAGTATCCGAAAAAGTTAAAGGTATTCAGTGTTGTGTGTGGTCTGTAAGATGTGTGTGTGTGGGGCGCTGACTCATTGTGGTACCAGTGGGGGATGCTGCTCCGTCCTCATGAGGTCTTCATAGATCTCCCCACCAGCATAGTCATCTTCCAGCCCGTACACCGCGGCGTACAAGTCATCCTCATCCTCAGGAACATTCTCACTATCATACACAAAAATTAACACCACTGAAATTGCTAATTAACAATTATTTCTTGCATTAACAGCAGATGCAGGAAATAACCTCTGTTTGATTTCAATCTATTACAAACACCCATGGAACAAAGAAAAAAATAAGACTTGGGCTGCTCTTTTTTCGCCAGTTATTGTTGATTAAGTCATCATTAATATTTCAAAAAGGAATAATGTACAGAAACAGAAATTGTGACTTGAAATCCTTATGTGCCGTTGAGAATAATGCAAAAATTGTATCTGTTTTATACACCTGTGATTACTCTTACTCGTCTCTGTCAATCAATCACATTGTCAGCAGCACCCATCCAGATCCCTGAAGTGGGTGGGTGTGCAAGCACTCAGCAAAAACATGCAGAATTACTCATTCATTTCCTCTGACAGTAACATTGAAACGGTGCCAAGCCTGTTAACAAAACATGTGGGTGTCCATACCCCTGGAGAGCATGGATGATGAGCAGAGCTGGTTCTGCTGCTGAGAGAAATAATCACGTTCTATCAACACTAGTAATGGGCCCACAGAGAGGAGCTTCATACATACTCAATCATGTCTTCCAGATTGTTGTAAATATCCTCATCTTGCAGACTCTCCTCTGTTGGAAATGGCCTGGAAATGAAAATAAAGTAGTATGAGATTCAGTATTTAACAGAAAAATTAATGAGTAATATCAACATTTGGGTGAAAAACTGTGATCATAAAGTGAAACAGTTGTTAAAGCTTGAAATGAGTGAGCTTTAGCTATAACTGTGGCTGCAGTGCGACTAAGGTGAGATGGAGGAGGTAAGGTAAAAGTGAAAGGGGGTTTCAGGTGGTCAGAGGACCTTGTTTGCATAAAGAACTCTTACAATTTACTAGCAACTAGATGACTTACTTGAATCCTGCTTGCTGAGCAATTGTTGTGTGAGAAAGCTTGGACAGGGTGTCCATAACCTGTTGAAACAAAGTGTGAAATTATGCTGTGGAGTTTTTAGAGAGATCGAAAGAGAGGACTGACAGAGTGTATTAAAGAGGCATTTATGCCTTGTAATGCTAATATTATATCAAACTTTTTGTGGTTATTAGTTTCAGAATTAAACGGTATTTAAGTCAGTTGAATTAAGGTTTCGATTGAAGACTTAACTATAACTCAAACGTCAGAGTTAAAGCTCTGATTGAAGTGATTTCCTGAGTAATAATAATAATAACAGCTTGCCTGTTAACAACACAAATCTAAATAAATATGGATGCTTCACATCATTCAAAACCAATTAATTATAACAAAATTTTCCAATATTTAAACAAGATGTCTCAGGGTCTAATAGCAAGCAGCATTGTGTATTGTGTCCAGACAGATGGGCTATCACACAGATTAGGATGGAACAAACACAATAGGGCCCAGGGCTGAGCCTTGAGGCACACCACAAGATAGGGTAACAGAAGAGGACACAAAATTATCAGAAGCAACTGAAAAGCTCCTGTGAGAGGAATAGGAAGAAAACCAGTCAAGCGCTGACTCAGAGATACCCACCCAAGTTCCAAGTATATCCCCTAAGTCTCTCAATCAGGATGCCATGATCACTTGTGTCAAAGACAACTGAGAGATCCAGAAGTACAAGGACTGAATACTCACGTGCATTTCTACACATTAAAATATCATTTGAAACTTTCAGAAGAGCTGTTTCAGTAGAGTGCATCTGATGAAACCCAGACTGAAATTTATCTAAAATGTTACGAGCAGTTAAAACTTAGTTGGTTGGCCACCACTTTATCTAAAATTTTATTGATAAAAGGAAGTTTTGAAATTAGCCTAAAATTCTTAAGGAGAATAGCAGTCTGTTTAAAATATGAAGGGATGTGCGTGTGTGTGTGTGTGTGTGTGTGTGTGTGTGTGTGTGTGTGTGTGTGTGTGTGTGTGTGTGTGTGTGTGTGTGTGTGTGTGTGTGAAAGAGAGCGAGACAGAAAGAGAGAGAGAGAGAGAGAGGAAGAGAGAAAGACAGAGAGAGGGATAACAATAACCATTCATCAATCAAAATCCAGGTAATATGTCCAGTTAATTGTGATTTTTTTTTTTTAATATGAGGTCATATCGACCAGCCCTACATAACCAAATTACCAAATAACCAATTTTTACAAACAAGGTGTGCAGAAGAGCATTGCTGAATGCAGAACATGCTGAATGCAGAACATGTCGAACCTTGAAGTACACAAGCCACAGCAGCAGAAGACTACACCGGGTGCCACTCCTATCGACTAAGAATAGGAAACAAAATCAGACAACAGAAGATTGGAAAGATGTTGCCTGGTCTGATGAGTCATCCTGCATTGTATCATCAGACCAGGCTGATGGTGGTGATGTAATGGTGTGGCGAGCATCGTTTAAACACGGTAATTCAATTCAATTCAATTCAATTTTTCTTTATATAGCACCAAATCACAACAACAGTGGTCTCAAGGCACTTTATATTGTAAGGTAAAGACCCAACAATAATACAGAGAAAACCCCAACAACCAGATGACCCCCTGTGAGCAAGCACAAAAAAAAAACCTCCCTTTTAACAGGAAGAAACCTCCTGACGGATGCTTTCAGTAGGACAACGTGCAACGTCTCAGATCATCTCAAAACTGGTTTATTCATTGTGACAACAAGGAGAACCTAATAAAACTATATTCTCAGGTTGACACCCAACATTAACATCAGTGTTAACACTGTGTATTCAGTTCTGGAATATTGATGTCTAATTTTTTTCCTTCATTTCCTAATATCACTGAACTATTGTTAGCTTCTGTCGTTGATGTGTACATGACAGTTACAACTAATTCCTTCACCAAAATAAAAGTCAAGTACCACCCAAAATAATTAAATTCACTTAGGTTTTACTCAGAGTTCCAAATCACACAAATTTCTCAGAGAACTTCACAAAAGGTCACCATCTTAGTCAATATTATACAGAAAAAGCCCAATCATGAGAAAACACTGAGTGAGAACAGGTGGGAAAATCTGTCTTGTGACAGGAAGCAGTTACCAGCAACCATCAGCCTCATCTAGCTGGTTGATGGGACAGCAAACCCACAAAGAAACAAGTCACCACTATTTAAAAAACAGTAGCAAAATATATCAGTACGTCACAAAACAGTGGACAAATACAGGTGCTGGTCATAAAATTAGAATATCATGAAAAAGTTGATTTATTTCAGTAATTCCATTAAAAATGTGAAACTTGTATATTATGTTCATTCATTACACACAGACTGATATATTTCAAATGTTTCTTTCTTTTAATTTTGATGATTATAACTCACAACTAATGAAAACCCTGTTAAGCACCTGTATGTTTAACTGTTCTGAGCCTTCAAAAATCACTGTCTCTTTGATTTTTATTTTATATTTCTTTACATTTTATCTTCTTTGTTTGGCATCAGTTGACATATTACATATAAACTTATCTCGCGTTATAAAGCGCAATTTTTTTTATAAGTTTACTCGCTTAAAGCAGTCTGTATGTAGAGTAGTAAATCATTTGTTATTTATTTGTTGCCTACATTTTAAAATGTCATACATACCATTATAACTGCATTTATTTACAACCTAAATTAAATTTAAATTATTAATGTGAAGGAAGGAAAGATCGACAGGGAGAGAGAGAGAAGAGCGAGAGTCTCTGGAAGGAACCTCAGACTCACACCATGCGTGACACTTTGTCACAGTCAGTGTAATGGTGAAATGTGTATTAGATGTGGATAAATGCTGTCACGCTGACACCTCAAGTGCGTATCTGAAAGGTTGTATATAGAATTGTATTAAGTCACTTTTAAGTTATAATTGAACTGCAGAAATACATGATCACTCTGCACATGACAAAGAAAGCATTACAGATAATGCACCGATGTTCCCCTTAAAATATAAGCAGTCAACGGTAACTATATTAACCCATGTGCAATGATCATATCAATAAAGATGTATCTCGTTTACTACAAAAAGTGACTGGAAAAATAGGAAAACAATGAAAACTGTGCAATCATAATTATATTTCTTTATGAGGGCATATAAAAATCAGAGCTCTTGATCATCATCTCCTTCCACTACAATGCAAGATCATTACAAGATCATTTATTTCCCAAACTTACTGTGTTAGTGTCGACATACAGTCCTGACAAGCCTTACAGTGCTCTAAGAAGACTATAGGAGAAATACTGCTATGCAGTCACGTCCCAATTAGGACAGAAAAGCAAAAATAATTACCAGTTAACTCTTTCACATCCTAATTTCCATCTATTACAAAGTTTCCAGTGACAAAGCTGCAAAGTTCTCAGTTCAAAGATTCTGGATTTGCAGGCAGGGTTAAAAAAAGAAAGTTGACTGAGTTAAATGTAACACTCCGTCTATCTTTTTTCTCCCCTTCCTGTGTGAGTAAGTGCTGTGGCTTTGGCGGAACCCAGGTGTTTGTAATATATAAACAGCTTTAAAAGTGCAAAAGGACTCTGCACTGTGATGTTATTCACAGCACTCTTAATGTTTTATCACGGAACAAAGCAAACTACTTGCACTTAGAATCCGGTGCGGTGATGCAGCATAGCACCATACAATGCAAAAAATCATATTCATTTTTATAGTCTATAACTTTTAACTGACAAAGCAATTGAAATAAAGTTAGGCCCTAATGGTCTGTGATATGAGAAAATCTTTTAATTGCTGTAATTATTAATGATAAAATTCAGTTTTTCTGATGCGAAAATAGCATTAATGATTTTATCTCCGAGGCATTTCTGCTCAATTTTGAGGCCCCCAATGTAAATGCAATCCTGCTGCGCACATCATAACTGGTTTAACACTAGTGATAGTAATAGCTACTGAATACAAGACTTTTACTTTCAAAGACAAATTGGGCTAAAGAAGAAAACGTAAAGAAAAAAGTTAAAACTGTTTTCAGAAAGGTTCAGTGTAATTTGCTCATGAAAGTAGGAAGCTCTCTTGTGAATTTACTAAATAAATGACTGAACTTCAATTCAATTCAGTTCAATTCCATTTTATTTGTATAGCGCCAAATCATAACAACAGTCACCTCAAGGCACTTTATATTGCAAGGTAAAGACCCTACATGTCCACCCTATGCTGGTTTACTTAGTGAAGTGTAAATCCTCCCAGGCAGACTTAAAAAACAAGTTGTTCTCACACCTGACATGTCTGAAGGAACTTAGTTGAAGTAACATGAGACTTGAGAAGCAAACCCACAAGCTAAGCTGAACACTAACCTCTCTGGTTAGTGTGGCCTATTTACCATGTCTATCGTAAATCCCCAGAGCACTGTGAAAAAGACATAAATCAAATGTTCATGTTCGCCACTCTGCAGGTGCAATACAGTCACTTATGTATGGAATTTAAACTAATTTTAGCAAAAAGTGCAAAGACGTATAAATCAAATAATAAATTCACAAACGCTTATGATTATTTATCATTACTGCTGACACGGAAATGATGACACTAAATGTGATGATGATACATCATAGACTTTCATTTTTTAGCAAAATAAGGCGGACCCGTGACACTGTAACGTTTCAGAAGGGGCTGCTCCACAGTTTATTTACTCTTAGTTCAGTGTTTAACCAACATTAATGTGAGTTATACAAGTGTGTGTGATGGTACTAATCGACCATACAGTGATCATTTCTGCATGAAGAAAGATTTTCAGCTCAGTTAAAGGAATAGTTTGACATTTCAGGAAATACATATATTTGCATTAATCAAGGATAGGTACAAAGATTAATACCACTGTCTATGTTGAATGCTAAATATTACCTTAGCCTAGAATTAGGAACAAGGAAATTTATATCTTGGCTCAATCCAAAGGAAGCAAAATCCACCTACAACCACATCTTAATTTCATTTCATAAAATATTATACTTCTTTCAGGGAAATTAATAAATTACTGAAGCTTATATTTTTCTTTTTTGTGAAATTCTGGGTCGACAGAAATTGTTAAAATTATGATTTGCGTGATAGCAGACGCAGGTTCAGATATTTTCAGTTTTTTTAGTTTCTCATGTTTTTATAGTTATTTGTTCACAATTTAATGCGAGGAAAACAAATGCATAATTTTTTTATAACAAGTAACTGAAGATTTTCAGCTTATCATTACACTACTTTTACAAATTTAGCTGCCACAATATTGATGCGTTACAACAGATTAATACTGGCCATTGAAACTGGTGAATGTTTTCCCAATTTCCAGTGATTAAACTGTTCGAGTCTGTCACTCTGCATAAAATACACAGTGCATTCACCAAGGATTCACCCAAATTTAGGTTTTAGCTCTCCGAAACAAAATAAAGTCCTATCAAACTTTCTGAGAACATTCTGACGATTATGCTGTAAAAAAAATTCTACCAATGCACAGCCAGTAAAAAAAATAGTGCAGTTTACATAAATTTCAATTGAGAAAATTTAAGAACTGTTGAGACCGAAATAAGGTGATGGTGACACTTTATGGACTTTTATTGCTTTATTTTATTAACATTGTGTGGAAAAACAAGGAGCTACCTCGCTGTGTGTTTATGCTTGTTTAGTTTTTACCTATATTTTCCCTACATTAACGTGAATTATGCTGAGTAAAACCATCAATCTGCATTTTACAGTCTTTCTCTATTGTTATGTGTGTGTGTGTGTGTGTGATGCTACTAACTAGCCTTACGGTGATAATCTTTGCATGGATAGGTTGCATTAGGTAAGAAGACTGATACTGCTGTCAATTCTGAATGCTAAATATTAGCTTAGACCAGAACTAGGAACCGTGAAACAGATTGTTTGAAGCATCTTTAATTAACCAACACTTAATTAATTTCATGATTAACCAAAACATATTTATTTACAGAAATGAATCTATTAAATCTATTAATTTAATATATTTCCTTTTCATTAAATTACAGGCAGATATGGACACAGGTTTAAAATAACAATTTGGCTGATAACATATCCAGATATGGATACGCTGATATAGTGCAAAGTTGATGTGTTACAACAGATAAATATTGAATACTGATATTTCTCAATATGATCCTATTCACTTATTACTTAACAACACTGACACTGGCCAACAATGACATCCCTCACCTAAAACAGCACGATTTAACATGTTAATTATTTATAGTGGTAGACTCCTTTTGTTAGTCTTTATGTTAAGTCAAACTAACAGGCTGCTAATAATAGTTCTATGTTTTATGCACTGATATGTGGGATAAAGTATCTCATCTTTCTCAGCAAGAAAGAATGAACTTATTTCCAAAAACAAAAACAATTCTCATCTCTTCTCATGTGAACTAAGAAAGCAAAAAATGTTGTTTTGCCAAAATGTTAAGCATGTACACTGAAGGAAGAAATAAACACTCTTATTGCATCTCTAAGTTATCACTCTGGCCTTCAGCCTTCTACATGCAGTCAGTTTGGCTGCCTGCAGTGAACCTTGTAGTAACTCAGCAGAGGAATGTAGGTTACAGAGCTCTCATTAGATATTCAGTGGACTAATGCTCAGTCCATGGGCAGAGCTGGCACAACTCAACCCCAAGTGGATTACACTGTTTGAGATTTGAGATGTTCCTTTTTTTGGATGTTTCTGTAAAATAAAGAAGAGATTGAGCATTGCTTGTTCCACTGTACAGCCCTTCATGGAGCCAATCCAACCCAACTGCTGAACCTACAGATACCCATATTTCGAAATAATGATGAAAAAAGTAATGATGCAGTGCAATCTTTCTCCTGCAGAGGCTTGTTTGTTTGATGGACAACCCTTGAACACAGCTGAGATTATGCAGCCCAGCTTGGATGTAGTGTACATATTTGCGAGCCCTACCTCCCCTTTGGGATTATCGGCAGCCAGATTAACTGGAAGCTTCTTTAGAGACACAACACACTGAACTGAAAGAAAAGAGAGCCTGTATGGGAAACTGCATGCAAAGCTTGGTTTGTGCTCATAGTTCTCTAGCACTTATGGCCACTTTATATTCTATGGATGGAAGAGAATTCAACATTGTGATCACATATAATACGCCTAAATGAAGGAGGTCTGATACATGGTTCTATTTTATCAAACTAAACTTGTGAAATATCTATATTATTTAGGCACAATAAATATTCTGACCAAATAATTAAATGCAAAAAAAAAAAAAAGCCAAACTAGTCCAGTTACACTGCAATAGACTGAAGACTTGTCCAGGGTGTGACCTTCTGCCCCATGACAGCTGGAATAAGTTCCAGCCGCCCCACAACTCTGAAATGGATGGATGGATGGATGGCCCAATCTTGTGTATTTCAGAAGTAATAAATCATAAATAAATTACATTCAGCATAGATCAATGTATACTATCCAATAGTTATACATTAAAAATATATATAATTTTCTTCAAGCCCCTAAATGCTTACACAACTCATAATTCTCCCAAGTAAAATTGTGCACTTAACAAAGGAAATATGGGAAAAGGACTGGTCAGAGTAAGAGTGCTTTCCATAACAGAGTTGAATCAGGCTCCCGTGCTGCGAGCGACAGTCCACTGAGTGCCTGGACGCAGCACACTACAAACCCACTGACCTGGTAACGCTGTGTACACACACTGAAAACAGCTCCCACAATAACACAGCAATAAAAAGAAATCAGCCAATCCTTTCAGAAAGCTCCATAAAAATGTAAGACCAGGCAATGGCCAGACAAACACTGAATGCTTTCAAACTCACACACACAGAACAAACACACAAACTATGCCTCTATCAGTGGTAAAGAAATCATACCTCTAGCAGACCCTATATCAAAAGGATCTTCATTTTAAAAAATCTGAAAGCTTGGCAGATAGATTAGATAGATTACAACAGAAAACATGACAGATGTAGCATCGTTCACACCACAAGGTGTCTGCACTCACCATAATGCAATGACCACAGCTGGTGATTTCAGGTAAACTTTGCAAAGTTCTTTTTACTTTGTGTTTGTTTGGAGTTTGCAGAACCATCACAACTGCATGAACTTGTGGTTTTAATTAACAATGCTATGGCCTCAAAATTTTCAAGCTTTATTTTGCAAAATACTGTAGATATTATTTTGTTAATTAATTGTTCTTTGATTCTTTCTCATTTTTTTCCCCAAAAACTGGACATAACTCAAATCTTCTTTTTAGATTCCACTCTGTGATATTTTTTCTTGACGCATAATGTATGAGAAGTTTGAACAAAACAAATTGTAACAGTTTTGGTGATTGTGTCACCTGTTTAAATAGCTGATCACTGGAAAAAAACTGCAAATTGCTGTACTAACTGGACAATCTGCATAATTACTGTCACCAATTCAACTGTAATAGTGCGCAACATGTAATCTATTCACTCAAACTGAGTTCCCTTTTGATTGTCTTGTGCAGTCTTTTATAAATGAATCCAATCAAAGCAGAACAGAACATGATGATACATGAAATCGCTGGACTGTCTCATAGTGCAGTGTTAGCAAATTATAATGACAGAAATGAAATTACCTTTCCAAAGTCTCGGACATCGAAGAGATCAAAGGCTTCAAATAAGTCACTTTTTTTCATCCCAAATGCATCGCAGCAAGATGCCAGAAATGTCCGAATGTTTTTCAAGCACAGGAACTGCAAAGTGCAAAAACAGATTGTTTATTAAATTGTCCAATTCTAGGAATGAAAACAATATGTGTTCACCCAAATCACAAAGATAAATTTGACATTGATTAAAATGTATTTGTTACTGGTTTATGTCAAAGAAAGTATAAATGTATTTCTAGATATCCATTATTAACCAAATAAAAGTTTTTATTTCGTCAGGCTATCACAACCTGAGCCCAACATAAATTACAGCTGCTGAAGTAGTAGTGACAAATCCTATATATATATATATATATATATATATATATATATATATATATATATATATATAAACAGTTTTAATTTTGAAGAAACAAGCCTTACGATCAGCAAGTGTTGATGACACTGTTTGTGGTTTTTCCCAGAATAATAGTGGCACTGCTTCTTAAAACACCTGTTGTTTTTATTTTTACTTTTTTGTGAGCAAGAGTTAAGTGTCATCTAGACAGCCTATATCAAAAACTGAGCCAAATAAAAACAAAACTGCCTTCAATATATACCACAGTAACATGAAAAGAACACTTTCCACCTAAAAGCAAACCCTTTAACCTTTTTTTTTACTTTAGCCTACAGTATTAATTACAGCATAATTAATGCACCAAGAATTTAAATGCACTTTTCTAAAATCAAAGGTAAACTACAGACCATACAAACAGAAAGTGAAAAATGAAAGTTTTATAGTGTGAAATGAAACCACTAACTAGGTCCTCTGTTGGTGTCACTTCCTACTAGGATCTATGTCTTAGTGTGAAGACTGCAGTCAACACAAACAATGGACATAAAGTTCTTGTTTTCTGGTTTAGGGTCCAACCCTCTGTTGAGTTTGGGCTACTTCAGTTAAAAAGTCTCTTACTTATGTAGCACTGCATGAAAGCCATAAACAACTGTCCCAGTTAATCTGTCCTTTCAAGCACACTGTTAAGCAATGACTGAAACAGAAACTGAATATGTAGTCATTTAAGCAAAGCTGTAAGAAAATTCTTGAGAACAGATAGACTTCTTTTTTATCACATCAGCTCATCATGGAGACGCCTGTAATCATGCCACCGCCCCGGGGGCCCTGTTCGTCTACGGAGGAAGTGCGTGAACATGATGACTTTGCGCCACCAGCAGCCTCGTACTTCTGAATACAGTCACAGCTCTGCTGCACATTCTTTTGCTCACATTTAGAGTTAGACGCAGCATCTTTGGCTCCACAGGTGAAATAACACCGTTTGAGTTTATTATTTTGGATTTTTTATTTTTGCTATTGAGAGATAAAAGGAGCAGATTAACAGTGGTCAGTTTGTGGTTTGTTTAGCCAGGTTTATTTTACTGTTAACTCTAAATTGGATTGGCTTAAGGATCTCTGAAATGTTGTTACTTTGGAAATTGTTTATTGTCTTATTTGAGCTCATATATATTCCAATTAAAGACTAAACCTTTATTTTCCTCATTAAACTATAAAGCAAATAGTAAGAAGAGCAGAAAATATATAGTGCATGTTCGTTCATTATTGACACATTGAGACTTGCTGTTTGAATTGGTACCAAAGCCCAACATACAAGATGGGTGTTGGGTGAATTTTCACAATCGTACACTTCAGTCTTGTTCGGCAGTCCATTATTTTGTGCCCTTGTTTCCATTTCCTAGATCGTGCATCAGTAAATCACAATAAAAGAGTCATTTAAAATATGAAGCCCACTGACACACATGGCTTTTTAAAGCATAGTCAGATGGCCTACAGCTGCAGGCTATTTCTAATCATTGTTTGTCCTATTATGCCCTGGGTTTGCTTTGACTGTCTTTTAAGAAGATAAAAGACAAGTACATGGGCACTCACGGAGCACATGCTACAGACATCAAGGTTTGTGAGACAGAGCGCGATCACTGGTTTATCACTGCAAAAACCATATCACCATGCTGATTATATCATGGTGATATGTCTCCGTTATTGATAACTCATTTCATACTCATTTCATAGAAACTGTTTAATATTTACTTTCAAAATCTAACTAATCTAACACATTATTAGACCGATTTGCACGAAAATTTCTTTGTGAGTGCTTCACATCACTGCCTTTTTTTTTTGGTGTATTATTAGCAGTTTCTTTGATTTTAATCATTTGTTATACTTTCAAGAAGATGCAAAAAGATCTAATCACCTGCCTAAGTATCCTGGTGCACAGGAAGTGCTGCTGTTTTAGTGGCGTATAAAAATTGCAAGTATATTGGTAACCACAACAAACTTTAAATATATTTGTAGGCACATGTAATAGCATATCAAAGAAGATGATTTTCACAACATTCAATTATTATATTTTGTTTGGGGGTTTTTTGGGGGGGGTCTCAATGAGCATACTGGCCAGGACTGTGATTTTTAGTCAAAAATGCATACAATTTTAATGAAAATATGCATTTAGTGACAAATCACGAAGTCTTCTAATGGCTTATTACACATGTTATAGAGCATCAGACTAAGTCACAAGCAAACAGCAAGCTGCTGCACAAATTGTAGAGTTTCCTAACTAATGGGTGGATCAAAGACAGGATTTTATCAGGTCTCTCCAGAGGGAGCTGAAGGGTTACTGCATGGGTAAGGAAAAGTCCATTTTGGCCGATTTCTTAGGGTTTCACAGGCTAAGGAAGTTTCAAGCAAGCTTAGGAACTTTCAACGCTCTCTCTTATTTATATAAGGTACACACATAAGGCTTCCAACTGGTGAAACAGAGCTAGGGGAAAAAAAGAAAAAAGAAAGACACTAAATCAGGACACAGCGAGCGAATTATCATATTCAGGAAAAAAAATTAACGAGCGGAGACATCTGTCAGAGGCCACTCCATGGCTTTAGTGACACTTATCTATTTGACCCAGTGCCAAATAAGACAGGACTCAAATATAAGACTGTGTGTGACAGATGGAAATGATATAAAGCTCGCCTTAAGCTTTAAATCCTTAGAATTTACGGGTTTATTTTGAAATTATGGAATAACTTACACGGAAAACCTGCATCAAACCTGTAAGAATGCAGGACTAGTACCCCAATTATTGTAGTTCCTTGCAGGCAGGCAAAATAACAAAAAACGTATAACGCACTAGCATATTGTCTAGTATGTTTGTTTGATTTATTTAGAAACCTTATGTGGAATTGCTATAGCTTTATCGGTAAGTAGCTGCCAACATGAGGCTTACAAGTTCACTTTTACACATATCTGATTAGGTGTCCTCTTCCACCAGCAGAACTAGTTTGCCTCTTGAGCAGCTGTTTATTAGGCAAATAAACCTAAGACTGATTTTTCCTGGACTCCTAATAACATCTAATACTGCCTAGTGCATGCTAGTTTCACAGTATTTTTCCAGTTCTTCTCAGCGTAAGAGGTTGCTTAGAAAGCAGTGCATAAATGATGGGTGTACCTGTGACATTTGTGGCCTGAGATTGATCTCCTTTAGGTTGATAGTGTGGGGTCTTAGGTTGTTGAGCAGCTGGCACAGCAGCACCCCGTCCCGCAGGGTTTGCGCCAGGTCGAACACCTGCGCCGTGTCCGCAGTTACCCGGTGGTTCGCAGGCAACACGTTGCAGCTGATCAGCCACATCGCGCATTGCCTCCAGTACTCCATGTCGACGGAGAACGGAATAAACCGCAGGTCAATGCCAAATTTAAAAACTTTGTCCGTATATTAAGTCTGTGAACGTCATATAGAAGAAGTTGCGCCCTGAGCCATCCGCTCGTCTCTCCAAACTCCAGCATCGCCTCTGGAGGACAGACGAGCTGCTGCAACTTATGAAAGCTGCACACAGATGGGGGTGGCTGTTCTGAAACCCCCTCTGTTTGAGTGAACTTCCTCTTCCTTATTTTGTGATCTTTCTTCTTAGGTTGTCCTAACTCCCATTAGAATTTTTGTTTGTTTCTTTTCTTAAATATATCCCCTTACTTTTGAGTTATTTGTAGAATTTACTGAAACAGGTTCAGGAAAATCACATCTTTGTAAGGCATCTGTGCTTTTAACACATGAAAAGTGTTTAATCATATGTCTGAGGCTGTGAAGAGATTTGTGAAAGGACATAGATTTGACTTTTTAAAAAAACTTTAGTCTCGGTACTACAGCTGCGGGCAACTGGGGGGGGGCATATTTACTTGTAGGGTTATTGGTTTCCTTTGTATTTGTGGCACAAAAAGTTCTTGGACCTTAAAAGTCAGCCATGATAAAAAAGAAATGGGGGGGGGGCTAATGTTTTTGACTTTTAAATGTGTCAGCAGTGACACTGAGCTATACATTTTTACCATACTAAATATACTTTGCTATACTAACATTCACTAATCTGGAACATTTTCACACTGCACAAATTATGTATAAAGCATTAAAGAACCTACATCCTGGCAATATTCTAAAATTGTTTTCTAAAGAAGATGGGCATCCAATTAGAGGGGGGAGTTAAATTTAAAACGTTCCGGTGTCTGTAAACACTATAACGTTTTTGCATCTCTTTATGTGGAGTGAAGTGAGGAGCTGAAGCAATGACCCTGCATGACTCAGTAAAAGCAGTACAAAAATATGATTTTTGTAAGGTGCAAAGAAGATGCAGGGCGTTGGACGGGTGTTCTATTGTTTGTGTATACATGCATGTGTGCACATGTACGTATATGTACATGCGCGTGTATATGTGTATAAATGTGTGTATCTCTTGGCATGTTATTGAGGTTACAAAACCAAATACATGCACGAAATTGTAAATAAGGATTTATGATAGGATAGAGCATAGACAGGAAGAAAAAGATGATTACTAGCAGTGGTGGTGGTGGTTAAAGAAGTGTATGGTTCTTGCTTTTGTTTGTGCTTTTTTCCCTTTGTTGTTGTTGTATTATGTTCAAAATAAAGCCACGGTAACAATAAAATTGCCTACATCCTGCGCATTGATATAGGCAACTCTATAAGAAAACATGGTTTCCATTCATCAAAAAGGAATTTGCAGGAAATTGGCCAGAACTCAATAAGCATGTGTGCAGTTATCAAGGATTGTGATATATATTTTCATACTGTAATAATAATAGACCATTTTACTCAAACCTATAACGGGACTCGGTAATGCATAAACGTTCTTCAAAACCTTGTGGACTACAACCTACTCGCCACCATGCGTCATTTTATGTCGATTTTTTTTTGTCGCAACTTTGTGGAAAACATATATCATGGCCTTATAAGTGAAAATGCGAAAACTTAAAAAGTCCCACTCAGCCATATGATGTCAATTTAAACATTCTCCCAACCGCGAGACTTGGAAATTAAAGGCCACCATGATGGATTTAACCTAATTTACATTGTGTAAAAAATTTTATACGAATAAACTGTACAACATGCACTCAACTTGTGTCATATTACAGCCTATCCTAAAAGTCTTGAGAATCTCACACTGTGTCCTGTAGAAGAGATTCTGCCTGTTTCTTGTAACCAATAACTCAATATGACCCATCCCTGTGAGAAAAAAAACCTCAGACCAAACCTCAGACCAAAAGTTTAAAAATGGTATTGTTGTTGTTTTTAACGCGTACCGTCTTGTTCATTATTATTATTATTATTATTATTATTTGTTTTGGTGGTGGTGGTAATCCTTGCTTACAAAACTTCCGGTGAAAAAAAAAATGCCAGCACGAAACCGGAAATGTAACTAAAAAAAAAAAAAAAAAAAGGAAAAAGCTGAACCGTCAAAACATAAACAGAGCAGGCAATTTTATGTGCACGCAGCTAGCACGCATTATAGTCTGACTTTTACAAAAAGCTTTATGCACGCATTCCTAATGTCGTGTGTTTTTCGTCCGAGAGTTCCTAGTCGAGGTACTTAGCTCATTTGCTAAGTAGCGAGGTGGAGCAAATAAATCTGCAATAAAGATTAAGACTAAACTAAGAAGTACGCCTCGTCGGGCCTTCGACTGCAGGTAACGCTAGCTATGCTAGTCAGCGAGTATAAGCAGTGCTAGCCGCTTGTTTGCGTTTTGACTAGTAGCTGGTTAGTTGCGTAGCACAACTTAGACAACTGTGTTTTAGTTTTGTTATCTGTTAGCCCTAAGTTTGCTAGGTAGCATTAGCTTACGGTAATAACAGAGGTAGTCGAGCAGGTCTTGTTTTACACAGGACAATGCACAGTTAAATATCACAATGCAAAACAGGCCCGTGATTCGGCTAACAAGTGAATTGGTTTGCATATATCGTTACATGCAGCGGTGCATAGCTTGTAAAATTATTCTATTAGTTTGAAAGCTACGAGGCTAACAGGTAACTTGTACCCTACGGCAAATAGTGTTAAGTCGGTGTTTGACAAGAGCTTATCAAATGAAAGCTGTGGCGTCGACTCGTATATTACGTACGACCGGTCTGCTCTTAATTTGAGAACTTGACAGTGCATCGTTAATGTTGTTTTTATGACTGACACTTAAAGGTTCTCCCTCGGGGTCGACGCAGGACATAGCAGATACAATGGCTGAGGCTGACGGCAAATCCACAGTGCTTAATGGTAAAATAAGTCAATATATACACTGATTACAACAGGGTAAGTTGTCATACTCCACAGCAGTCAAAGTTCATCAGAGAAAATATTTGGTTTTACTAGGTGGCTCTGAAGAAAAGGAGCCCGGAGAAGACCAACATAAGGAGGGGGATGCCTCTGGAAGCAAAGAGGGACAAACTGAGTCTTCCTCGCAAGATGGTAACTCTTCTCTTGTAGTTTAACAGTATGGTGGAAACTTTTGATGTCATAATGAATTTTTTTTGCTGCCATATATAACAACATTTGCATATATCTTTTTTTATACATTTTATTTTGATTGTTATTGAATCTCCCTATGAGACAGTGTTGTTTTAAACTTATTTTGGCCTTGTCTATTTGTGTAGCTCCCAAAGAAACAGCAGAAGCATCTGGAGACAAATCTATGCCAGATGTAGAAGGAGAGACAGGGATAAACAGAGAGGGAGAAGAGGATGAAGACACAGACAGCATGGATGGCAGCGGCCTCTACTCCTTGACTGAGGATGGTGAAAGGGAGAGTGAGGGAGGGAGACGAGAGAAGGCCAAAGAAAAAGATGGTGGGAAAAGGGTAGCTAGAAAAAGGAACAGACCTGGTGGCGGCACCAACCACTCCTCCAGTTCAGATGATGATGACGATGAGGATGATGATGAAGAAGAACAGAAAGACGATGATGACGATGACGATGATGATGATGAGGCTATGGAGGCATGGCTGGGAGCAGAGCTGCGTGACCTGCGTGGCCCTGTGTGGCGGGCAGTACCCTCATTGCGCTCCAGAGAGATCGGCAGGGACTCACACCAGTTTGTGAGGCGTGTGTGTGGGGCCCGTGGCCTTGTGCAGAGACTGGAGCTCCAGGGCCGCTTAGAGAGGCATACAGGCTGTGTCAACACATTGCACTTCAACCCTTCAGGCACACGCTTGGCATCAGGCAGCGACGACCTGCGTGTGGTGATCTGGGACTGGGCCATCCGCCGTGCAGAACTGGAGTTTGACAGTGGACACAAGAGCAATGTCTTTCAGGTAAAAGAAAAAAAATAGGGTTACAACAGAGGATTTGATTCCATATTAGTTACTCCTTTAGTTTTCCAATTAAATGGAAATTAGTTAAAGTATTATTTACAGAAGAGGGGAAAAACTAAATCTTTATATTATAAAAATTGTAGATGACTTGAAGAGTTCATAAAATAATCTTTAAATTGTTGAAGTATTTTATTGTTTCAGGTGTTGAGAGAAAATTGGCAGATTCCTGGGACTTTAACATATTGAGAACTATAATATTTTTACCACAGAAACAGTGATAAACAAGCAAAAAGGGGTTTAGAGATGAGCTGTAAATTCCTATTCCTATTTAATTCTTATTTTTATTATTTCATAATAATTTGTTCTAAATATAAAAACCTACAAGACAGATTGAAATGACTGATTCATGACCAAATGTTTTATTGGTCTCCTCGTGCCTTTAATTTAGGCAAAGTTCCTGCCTCACAGTGGAGACTCCACCTTGGCCATGTGTGCTCGTGATGGTCAGATCAGAGTGGCTGAGCTTTCTGCCACGCAGCGCTGCAAGAACACAAAGCGGGTAGCACAGCACAAAGGGGCTGCACACAAGGTGGGTGTGAGGGGAAGATTTTTGTGCAGAGGTTTTTAAGACTCTGACAGCCAGATGAATTAGTGTCATTAGTTTTTTTTTTAATTAGTTTTTTGTTTTGTTTTTTTTTTTGTCTTTTTTAGCTGGCCCTTGAGCCAGATTCACCTTGCTCCTTTCTGTCAGCTGGAGAAGATGCCGTTGTGTTTGGTATTGACCTGCGTCTAGACCGTCCAGCCAAGTAAGCTTTACCATGTTTAGCATTTAGCTTGTTTTATCACAGTGTAGAGTTAAACTTACTGTAGTTTTCCAAAATCTCACCAAGTGAGCAAAAAATATAAACAGGCATTATCAATATATGTTTGAAGCTGATGGTGGATATTTTAGGGGGACAGTCAAGTGTTAATGTAGCTCCATGTCATGTAAGCTACTACTACTTTGCTATATTTTTATGCAGCCACCATGTATTCTAGCCTTTTCAATATTGTTGAACTTCCAGTTGTAAACAAAATCCCTTTTAGCCAGTGCAGTTTCCATCATGGCTGCCATACAATATTGTACATTTTGAGGCTGTTTGAAGGTAATACTTGTTTTCTTTTGTGTCTCCTTGTACCTTTGTGGCAGCAAACTGGTGGTTGTAAAGGAGGGTGACAAAAAAGTGGGGCTGTATACCATCTTTGTCAACCCAGCAAAGACACACCACTTTGCTGTTGGCGGGAGAGATCAGTATGTGAGGTATGAACAAGGCTACAGTAAAAGGGTGTTTTTTGTTTGTTTTTTTTTACTCTAAAGATGCATTATCATAGTGCTATAACATTTCACCACTTAGATGTTACTCTTTGATTCTTTTTCTCTTCTCACAACATCTTGTTCTCACTTTCTTTAGGATCTATGACCAGAGGAAGATTAATGAAAATGATAACAATGGTGTACTGAAAAAGTTTTGTCCTTCACATCTGGTATCCAGTGAGTCTAAAACCAACATAACCTGCCTTGTTTACAGTCACGACGGCACAGGTAAAATAATTTTAAAAAAAAAATAATTTTCTCATTCTGTTATGAACATGTTTAGAAGTATTTCCCGAAAATAAGGACATAGGCACTTCATGTTTCCTTGAGTCCGTTTTTTTTTCTTCTCAAAACCCATCCCTTCTTGTGTGATGTGATGCAACCACTGTGCAATCTTAGTGACACTCAAATAGAACTAGGACTTAACTCATTGACTAAAAATCTAGGATGATGATTCATATGAAATCCATATCTTTGTAGAACATCAGTAAGGTGAGAGAAAGCACCGATTGCATAAATTTATCAGGTTTTTGGCTTGGTTTGTCTTAATGATCTGTGTATAGTCAAAAGTCATGAACAGCTTCTGCCTTTATTGCATTAAAGGAAATTAAGCAAATGGCTGTTTGACATTCTTTGTGTGTCCAGAGCTCCTGGCTAGTTACAATGATGAAGACATCTACTTGTTTGACTCCAACCACAGTGATGGGGCAGACTATCTCAGGAGATACAAGGGACATCGCAATAATGCCACAGGTACTGCATTTAGTCCCCATTCATGTCCACTTCATATCTAAGTAATTGCATGCATGATTATTCTCCACATCAAGATATTATGCAGAGATCCATTCAGTTTTATTTATATAGTCCCAAATCATAACAAATGCCTCAAGGTGCGTTATATTGTAAGGTAAAGGTCCTGCAGTAGTTACAGAGAAATCCCAGCAGTCAAAACAACCCTATGAAACAAAACTATGAGCAAGCACTTGGTGACTGTGGGAAGGAAAAACTCCCTGTTAACAGGAAGAAACCTCCAGCAGAACCAGGCTCGGGGAGGGCCAGTCATCTGCTGCAACCAGTTGGGGCTGAGGGGAGGGAGACAGGACGAAAGACATGCTGTGGAAGAGAGCCAGAGATGAATAATAACTGATGATTAAATGCAGAGTGGTGTATAAACAGACTGAAAAGAGTTGAATGAAAAAGAAATACTCAAGGCATCAAGGTCTGCAGATCAACTCCTGGAGGTCAAGGTTAAAATTCAAGATCACATAATTATTAAATCTTTGTTTTTCACATGACAATAGAGAGAGTTAATACAGTGCAACAGGCACATTTTGCCCCATTAGGCAGTGCTTTTTGTTAAGAATAAGATTTTTAAGGTATAGCCAACTCTACAAAAATGAAGCTGGCAGCAGGTAATTGTGAATTTCTGTCAATGAAACAATGTCATCATCTCTTCATCACCTCTTTTTCACAGTGAAGGGGGTGAATTTCTATGGGCCATGCAGTGAGTTTGTGGTCAGTGGCAGCGACTGTGGACACATCTACCTGTGGGATAAGTACTCAGCTCGTATTGTCCAGTTTATGGAAGGAGACAGAGGAGGAGTGGTGAGTCAGGGTGGGAAAGTACAACACATTTCTTGAATAAGATAACTTTGTAAGACACATTAGATGGTTAAGAGTTCATCCTTGATTTTAGTAGCAATTTGCAACATTTTATGGCCAGACTCTGTCTTCATACTTCTAAGTTTTACTCAAAAATTCTCATCATTGTTAGTTTTTGTATTTAACTCATGGCATCAGTGTGTTATCTGCTGTATGTTTTACCTTTGAAAACTACAGGTGAACTGTTTGGAGCCACATCCACATTTGCCAGGTATGGCTACTAGTGGTCTGGACCATGACATCAAGTTGTGGGCACCCACAGCTGAAAGCCCCACAGGACTCAAGGGTCTAAAAGAGGTATTGTGTCCTGTTCTGTTATGTATTTATTTATTTTTAATATATATATAATTTTTTGGCTTTTGTTGCATTTTAATCAACAAATTTACAAAGAAATTCTTTACAACATCTTTGTGATATTGCAGCCTGAGTTGCTCATTTTTTTAATGAATCCAGTTTAAGATGTTATCTAAGCTACTGATTTGAGAGCAAAATAGTAATAAGAAGTAAATCTGCGTGTTCCACTGCAGAAGTCTGTAGACTATGATTTGGTAACTGTCTAATGTTTATAGAACCTAATTTAATCTGTACCGTTGCTAATGTGAGATTACTAATATATTTATTATAAGTGACTGCTTAATGTATTATGGTGATTATGGCAAGAAATAAGTGGTAAAAGCTTTGATTGGACTCAATTTTTGGGAGTGTCCTTTCTTTGGAGGGGGGGGACAGCACTAAATACTGTATTTAACATCCATCCATCCATTTTCTTCCGCTTATCCGGGGCTGGGTCGCGCGGGCAGCAGCCTAAACCGAGAAACCCAGACCTCCCTCTCCCCAGCCACCTCCTCCAGCTTATCCGAGGGAACGCTGAGGCGTTCCCAGGCCAGCAGAGAGAGATATAATTTCTCCAGTGTGTCCTGGGTCTAACTCGGGGCCAGTAGGACATACCTGGAACACCTCACCCAAGAGGCACCCAGGAGGCATCCTAGTCAGATACCCGAACCATCTCAACTGGCTCCTTTCGATGTGGAGGAGTAGCAGCTCTACTCTGAGCCCCTCTCAAATGACTGCACTCTTCAGTCTATCTCTAAGGAAGAGGCCAGCCACCCTTCGGAGGAAGCTTGTTTCCGCCTCTTGTATCCGCGATCTCATTCTTTCCGTCACTACCAAAAGCTCGTGACCATAGGTGAGGGTAGGGACGTAGACTGACCAGTAAATCGACTGCTTCGCTTTGTATTTTGCTTTGTATTTAACTATGTATTAAAATGACAGTTTGTTTGCTGTCATGTCACCTTGAAACGTTCCATCACACAATGCAACTTTACCACTCCCACTAGACATGTAGATCATGAAATCCGATTGCATCGTTAGGCTAGTGGGAATTCTTTGTTTTGTTTTTATTTCATAAAGGCTGTATCAGCAAGAGATTACCAAATCACAGTTAACTTGGATCACAAATGGTGATGAAGGAATTAGCCTTCATTAAACAACCAAAGGTGTAAAAAAAAAGTTTTAAATCAGTAGTCTACAGAAATGGAGTACTGGACCATGTAAGTTTGAGAATAACAAAAAAAATAATCTTGGTGGCTAAATCCTAAATGTGGTCCTAAATTTAATTTAAAATGGCACTTTAAATGTCCTAAAGAGTCTTAAATGTTACTTCCTTAAGCCTGTAGACACCTTTTTGCAGCAGAGAGTTAGGTTAGTTAAGATTACATGCTCTCTATGTCACATGTTCACACTTGTTTGTGAAGGTGATGAAGAAAAACAAGCGGGAGCGTGATGAGGACAGTGTGCGCCATGGCGACCAGTATGACACCCAGCTGTTGTGGTTCCTGATGAGACACATGCGAAACAGACGACCTGCAAGGGTGAGATCTTTGACAGTACACGTTCAACCTTTTTGGGGGGACATGTGATTGGACAGAAACGAGCTAACCTAAAAAGAGTTATTAGAAGTGTTTATAGGTAAGTGATTTTGTAATGCAGTAAAACTCATACATAATGTCTGTGAAAAATAGTTTATTTTGGACGAAAATCTGAAAAAGTAACAATCCAGCATGTTTAAAATGTTTGTTTGTTTTTTTACTAAAGCAGGTGGGATGTTTGCATATGACTGATTTAACTATCTCATTTCTGTCTCAATCCAGGCCCGCCGTGAGGGTGCAGATCCAGACACAGATGATTCTTGGAGCTCTCCAGACTCCTCAGATGAAGAAGATGGAGGTCCAGATCACGTCCAGTGCATGTCATCATGAGCCCCACACACACACGCACATATACATACACACATAGATGCATATGCAGACACACACATGCATACACATACACAAACTTATTTTATTGCCCTTGAATTGATGCACATAGGCAAGCACTATTGACACACTGGCACATTCAAACACTGACAAGCCACAGACTTTTTTTTTTAAAACACACAGATAAACACACATTTACTTAAACATACTGTTGAAGCAGAGTGATAGTGACAGAGATGCTTAACGCCTGGTTTCTCAGCAGTTACGAGTGTGCATATGGCAACTACAGACACACTTTTAGAATCCTGTTCTTTTTTCTTTTTTTTTGGAGAATTGTTTAAAGAGGTTAGTAACTGCTTTTACACCCCTATAAACCACTTGGAGGTCCTTGGTTTCAATTAAATGCTCTGTCTAGTCCAAGAATGATGTACTGTGTGTATATGGCAACATGTACCTCCAACTTTAGATAACCTGTAGTAAGTTATACGTCACCAGCACACAATCCCATTTCTCTTAGTAACACACGTCTTGCTTTTGACCTTCTTGTGCTGAGGAGAGGTTTATACATTCAAGCCATCCCCTAAATGTGACTTCCTTTAAGATTTGAACTTCCAGAGGGAGAGCCCAGTGGCCCCCCACTCCCAGTCTCTGATACTGATTCTTTGGCTGTTAGCTTAAGCAGTTGATTGCATCTATCACTCGTTTGCTCCCAGAGAACTACTAACTCTCTATATGCTGCATAATCCTACATGCTGCCCTCAGCCACTCCCTCCTTTCCTCCTTCCATCATTTACCCCCATCGCTACTGAGTGCACTTTGAATCAGGGATGCTTTAGTTTGAGACATGGACAAAAATGTGCACTGAGTGCGTGATAGGAAAATCCACAGATTTGATTTATTTTTTTGTCTTTTGAGACGGGGCTATTTTGCACTTATGTGTTTCGTGACTGAGGACAGGTGGTTTCCTTTGTTTTGACCAGCCTTTCCTCACCTCTTTCTTCCTCTTCCTCCCTCAGTCTCTGTTCAGTTCACCTCTCAATGAATGCAGAAATTGAGAGGTAGGAAGGTGTTGAGTATGTGTCTAAGAAATAAGGACTGATTTGGGGCTCTGTTGGGGGAATTTGTTATTTAAAGAGCCAGACCGGACCTGGATCAATCACAGTTGAAACACTGCCTGAGAGCCAGTTGAGATTGGAGTGACAAAGGGCTGCAGATGTTTGTGATTTCTTAAAGAAATTTGGAAATTCACTTATTTGTATTCTTGCCATGAGTTTTGAATGAGGGAGAAATGGCTGGCCTGGTTCAGTCCACAGCACATTTAAAGCTCACTATTTGTCACATTTTATTTTGTTTAAGCCATAAAAAAAAATCTCAATTTTTACAGAAGGTAATGGAGAGTAATGAGAATAAGCTCCAGGAAGTTTATGGGGCATTGAGGTTTGGATTAAACAGATGAAATACAGTGTTATGAATTAGTGCTTGCTAGTTGATATGATTATCTTTGGACAGACCCAGCCTAGCCATATCCCCGTGTTGAATCCCCTTTGTATAAAACTATGCTAACTGCCTTCTGGTGTTAGCTTCACATTTGGTATATTTAAGAACCCTGATAAATGTATCATCTAGCTTTCAGCAACAGGAACAAACAAAGTTTAAAAATGAATTACATTTTTAATAGAGAAACACTTGAGCCAGGTCAGGTGTTTGCAGCCAGAGCATCACTCTTGTCTCTGTGCTGTGTTAATGGCTCAAAGATGAGGCGGGGGGGGGGAGCAGGGTCAATATGCTTGCCAGTCATTTGTTGTGTGAGAGCGATAAAAGTCCAGCTTTTCTCATTTTCTATGAGAACTGTAGTTAGTTGAATTTATATGTACATATATAAATATATATTAAAACTGTAAAAAAACTAAAAAAAAAAACTTTAGCAAATGCTGTTTGACTTCAAAAAAATAAATAAAAAAAATGTCAAAACATTTGATTGGTATTGATCCAGAGGTTTATATTCTATATGAGGACAAAATACTTTTAAAATCTAGAGGAAACAAGATGTCTTGACATGACCATTTTCTTTGATTATGTTTTCCCCTCCTCATACGATATCTGTTATGAACAGAACCACTGTCATTTCAAGTATTGACATTTTCTTTTTCTTCTTTGCGGAAAAACAAAAAGCAGTGTTTCCTTTCTAGATCTTAATCCATGATTTGAGACAGTTCTATCCAGATTTTCCCACTGGCTATTTTGGGCATCTTGTATACATATTAAGGCTTTTGATGAACAGGTTCTTTTTGTTTCCACCACTGCCTAATATTGCGTTCTACCAGTTCAGTTGGAAATATGTACGATTTGTGCAATAAACAAAGACAGTGCTCTTGATGTTGTCATTTTATGGTCTCATTCTGTTGTATTTGTGAGAGCAGTGTATGAGAGAATTCATTTACTGGTTTGTGTTACTGGCTGTAACTGCTCCTATTTATTTAAATTTTGTCAGTGGTTTTGCAGGATGCTGCTGACCTGCATCAGTATGGGTTGCCTTTAAACCGATGCATGCACATGTTCATCTCTAATGTTTGGTATTTGTTTAAGATGTGCTCATCCCCTTCGGTGATATTTGGGGAACATATTTTTGAAAAGAGCACCAACAAAATCCAACAGACTAAAACATCCTGAATTTTAAATCCCATGTTCAGGGAAAAACCTCTATAGCTCCGTAGCCTTTGAAAGGGTGCAAAACACAAATAGCTAAAGTGAAAACATGCAGTTGAATACTGCTTAATTACTGACACTTACAAGGTAAAATCAGTAGATTGACCTTTTGAATGTCAGTATTGTTACCACAAGCAAAGGATTGATTACTTGTGATGTCAGAGTTGGCATAGAAGAAAAAAGATACAGTTATAGAACAGGTCATCTGGTCAGATCAGTGGTCCCTGGGCAAGATACTGGGCCCCTCATTGCCCCAGTGCATCTATTGGTATGTGATAGATTTAAAAAAAAAAAAAAAGCAGTCTGAACACGCCGATTTGGTTTGTAGTCTAAAAGCATTTGGAGTGATAAGAGTTATACATATTACAGAGCATTTTTAAGTCCATTCACCATGTGGAGGAACCTTTGGATGTTTAATAAATATTCACTTTTGAATATAGATATGGTGTTTGAACAGAAAAAAACAATTTTGCACTGTTTTAATATAATCATATATACAATATGCTGTTAGGTGCAATTGTTTAACAGCTTGTTAATGCAATTATGTAATCAGCCAAACACAATGCAGCAGCTCAATGCATTTAGGCATGTAGACATGGTTGAATCTGGTCATTTCAAACGTTTCATTTCATTTAAGTGACTGACTGTGGCATGGTTGTTGGTGCCAGACAGGCTGGTCTGAATACTTAAGAAACTGCAAAGCTACTGGGCTTTTCCTGCACAGCCATCGCTAGGATTTACAGAGGATGTTCTGAAGGAGAAGCTATCCAGCCGAGTTGGAGTTCTCTTGGTGAAATGCCTTGATGATGTCAGGAGAATGACCAAAGCTACTAAGTAGGCAACAGTAAGTCAAATATCCACTCATTACAATCAAGATATGTAGATGAGTGTACTCTGGTTGCACAACACATTGAACTTTGAAGCAGATTTCAATCCACCTTTGGGATGTGGTGGAACAGATTTGCATCATGAATGTGCAGCCAACAAATCTTCAGCACCTGTAATTTTGTTTTTTTTTTAACATTTTAACCAGTTCTCATTTACAAACTGTGATGCGGTCATGGCAATGCAGACCAAAGCATTTGAGGAATGTTTCCAGCACCTTGTTGAATTTATGCCACAGAGAATTAAGGCAATTCTTAAGGCAAAAAGAAGGGGTTCAACCTAATACTGGCAAGGTGTACCTAATGTAGTGGCAAGTGAGTGCATGTACAGAATACTTAAAATTGCTTGTGAGGCAGCTAATATGTCAACATGTTGTCTTTGAAACAGTAAGTACAGTACAGTTAGAAAATTACTGAGCTCTGGTTTCATGCTGGTTCAGTTGTACATAAACTGAACTGAGGTAATGTCTCTGGCAACATGTTTTTGGTAGCGTGTAAATGGACTAGTGCTTATATAGCACTTTTCTACTCTAGTTGAGCGCTCAAAGCGCTTTATACAAAAACAAGCACTTTAAAAAAAAAAAAGTGCTTTATTCAACACATTTGTATATGAGCATGTGATTCTGTCTGTGAATGTGACAGCCTGAAACCTTTTGTATGAATTCCAATAAAACTAGGGGTATAGAGTGAGGTCATGCAAAGAATCCATCTACTAGTCTTCAAATTCAACTTAATGATTGGTTGAAAACTGACAAAAAGCCTTCTGACTGAAACTATGATTCTTACGAGTGTGATGTATTGTCATATAGAAAGTACCGTACAAAGATTTAAAACACGTCACATTTGGCCTCTGACCTCTCCTTCAAGGTCAATAGATTGAGCAGATGGTCAAAGTGATGACTGTGCTATATAGAGCTATTCATTGTTTGTATTGACAGCATATAGGGAATTATATATAGGGATTCTAAATATGTTACTTTGGACCTCTGACTCCCTCTTCTAAAACCACGCTTTTACATTTCGCATCTGAATTTCTTTCAAGGTGACCCCAAAATGTGTTAGATCTTTAACTTATAAAATACTTTCTTTAAAGTTATTAACAAATTAATACCTATTATTCATACTATTTGTGTAATCAAAGTAAACATCTGCCTTTACATGATTTTTACTGCACTAAAACTTACTGCACTTAAGTAAATTTAACTTCTCCAAACCTGAGAAATGATTTTCAAGTTTTTTTTTTTTTTATTCAACAGGTCTTTGAGCAAAAAAAATCTAATTCTGGTAGTCACATTTATCCAGGCTTAAAACTACTTGCACCAAACCTGTTCTCCTGACACGATAGCCTCATTTACCCTAACAAATCATACAAAAACAAACAGTTAACATGTACAAACACAGATGTCTAGGCAGCTGTTTAGACCAAAATCAGAGCTCTGAAAAAGCATGTTCAGAATACAATTTAGACACCTGAGAAAGTGAAGAGACCTCATTACAAAACAAATACAGCTTCTTAGTCAGCACTCGTGCCATCTCTCTTCACTCAACATACCAAAATATTATTCAAGAGGACAGCAGCTAAAATATGAAACCCAAAGAGAGGATGGCGCAGCGCAGAGAGCCCTTTGTAACTCATCCCAGTTAACAAAAGTCAAATATGAATTTTTTTTCATGTTTTCTCCTGATACAAATGAAACATTTTTAATGAGACGCTGTAGGGTAGTTTAAATCTCACAAATATGAGAGAACAGCACTCTACCCGTTTCAGTCTGTCAGTTTGACTTCCTCCTGCCTCATGCACGTGACAGATGTCATCTCACCTATTAAATATAATACCCCATGACATAGTGCAGACATAAATATAAAAGAGGCACCATCATGGCCTTTCACTTGTTGCTTGGCTTAAGCTGATGTCTTCACGCACACAAATCACACTAACGAGAATCTCAAGGCACAGCCTGTGTCAAATGTGTTACTCCTTGTACTCCAAAAACTGCTGCAATCTTTTCCGATGGTCTGCAGACAGCTGAGCAGCGCTGAGGATCAAACAAAAACACCAAGAGTTACAATACACTAGCATACATTTTTCTTCCTTAATCACAGGAAATACCGTTCAGATTGTTTTTAATCACATGCAGCCTTACTTTAAGTGATCACCAAATGTGGTTGTTATCCTGTAGATGGCAGTCTTTAGTGTGGCCCTGAGAGCGAAACGCAGCGTTTTGTATGTTGAGTCTCCCATGCTGCTCATTGACCTGACAGGCTTACTGGAGGCATGAGGCAGCTTGAAGTGTCGATCTACAGCCTGCAGACGAGGAGGACACAACTGTTGTGAAGTATGTGTACTACTTAAAATGGTCATTGTTATTTAATCAACCAAAATCAACCTATCGTATACGAGGTGATTTCACACTGGAAAACTTTTATTCCCCCCCCCTTCACAAAGTCATTTTGGGTGTTTTTTTAGCTCCTACTTTAAGGGAGCACAAGAAAATTCATGTACATGAGCACCTAGTGATGTAGACAAATAAAGAAGGTATGATTTAAAACAAAAACCAAAACACAAAAATACATTAAATTCATACGTGATCATTCTAATTTGAATCTAGAGTCAATAAACACATAGTTTAGTGTTTCTTGCTGTACAGTTTCTAATGTTGATTTGCCACTTTAAAAGGTTTCATTTGGACGTGTGTTCCTAGGACAACAGCCTGGTTACTCCACAGATTATTAAACCTAAAAATCTGGAAAGTTTTCCCAGGGAAAACTGATGTCTTAGCTTATTATATGAGACTGAAAGTGACGGCATGGCCCAACATAAAATAGACAAAGTGTACTTGTGTGAGATTTAATACTAGGCTACACTGCTGCTATGTGGCCATTCACATACTTGATATAATAATTAGCACTTCTTTTTAAAGCTTCTTTTTCCATCACATAACTGTGGACCGTGCCGATGCACTGACCAATTTCACGTCTTTAAGTGTATCCAGCACAGGCATAGTAACTTACCTCTTGTAAGACTAGCATGCAGCTGAGAATACTGGGTAATGTAGTCTGTACGACCCCAAACTGATCTTCAGAGAATGAGGCTTGAACAAGGTAAGACAGCCCTTTATGAAGGGAAAAAAAAAATGAACTTGTTGGACCAAGACTGAATTCAAATTAAATGTAAGTATTCGGTTTCTTCTTACCTTCCAAAGCCCAAATGTGGGCCTGGCTGTCAGCAAAAAGAGCTTGACTGGAGGCTTCTGGCAGCTGCAAAACACAATTTTATCTAGCAGGAGTTTCTTTTTTAATTAACAAAAGCAGATTCAGAATGCTAAGTTAGGAAGTTGTTAGTGGGGCATACTTCAGTGTGACTACACTACAGCATGCAGGTGTGGTTAAAAGGAATATATATAAACCTCAGAAAGTAGACTAACCACACTAGTTTCAACATAGAGGAAGCAGAGAAATATAAGTAATGAGATTTTGCTCTGATAATCTCCATGTGTGATCAGAAAAAGGAAATTCTAAGCATATGCACCCAGCACTTTGGTTATGGAATATTTAAATAGCTTTGTAGGCGCTTGTCACATGACCCCTTCATTCAAGCTTTAAAGGTAATTAGTAAGACTCACTGTAACAGCTACATGAATGGAAAAGAGCTGCATTAGTAATGCCTCCACCATTAAGCCCAGCACCAGGAGATAAATTAGTAATGATATGATGAGAGAACGCTAGATTTGTTAAAACAAGAAACCACACAAAACAAAAAAAATCTGCTAAGTCGGACAAGAGCATGCCCCCCCCCCCAGTGTTGAGAAGCTTAAGGGAGATAACATGCACATGCCACACATTCTTACCTTATTAAACAAATACATTATCAGCACCCGCTTTGCCAAGAAATTTTTAACCTAAATGAGACAATTAAATGTAGAAGTGTTTTGGTATTACAAGTGGAAAAAAAAGAAAAAAAAAGGCAAACACAAATAATGGATTTTCACACTTAAGCCTGAGCTGAGGCCCTGATTTAAAGTGAAGATACACTTCTAACAAAAACAGATGCTACCTTTAAACAGGCTCCTGATTAGATACATTTTTTCAGACCTCATTTTTCACGCCTGATTGTTGGTTTTTGGAACATTAGAAAAGCTGGATGAAGCAGATCCCTGTGTTTGACTCCTATTATATCATTCCAGAATTCATAAGTGTGAAAAGCCTTGTGTCAGAAGCACAGTGCAGGACAACAAAAACACATTATTTGGCTTTGAGTCAAGGTTTTAGTACCTGTTCTTTTCTGTTCTGGAGGAACTGAGCCAGAAAGCTTGGTTTGGAGGGTTCCTGCTTGTCACTGGGAACTGAAGCTGGTGATGGTGGGGGACTGCCATTGACATGGGAATCTGTAACAGCAGATGTTTATGACTTAAAATACAACTCAAAAATGGATCAACTTACCAGATCAAAAAATACAGTCATAGTAAAAAGTATCACCTCACTGCCAAAAAAAAAAAAAAAAGAAAAAAAAAAGAAGGGGAACTGTGCCAGCCACGGCTGCCAACACAATCTAACAATTTCTTTTGTTTAACATTGGATCCCGATGCAGATTTATGATCTGAGCGACCTGATGGCTCCCATTGTTTCCTACTCACTTGTGGAGGTGGTCCAGAGTTTTGGCGCTCTTCTCATGATGTGTGGGCTCTGCACTGTGCCATACCACGGTGAGCCTTGCTCCACAGGAGACGCAAGACGCCGCAGTGCAGGAGATGCGAAAGGGCTGTCCAGATCAGGAGTGAACGGGGCTGTTAGAGGGCTCTGCTGGCCTCCTGCAATGGAGCGAGCAAAGACTGAAGCTGGAGTTTTCATCAGAAGTGTAGGCCTTGGACTCATTAGGTCTTCTGTACCTGAGGTTAGGATTTAAAAAAAAAAAAAAAGGAGGAGGGAGTACAGTGTATACTTACTGTCTTAATATGCAGCTATACAGAAGTCACTATTCATATCAGTGAATTGTTTATCAATATACCTGATGTCTCAGAAGAAATCTTCCTTTCATTTCCACTTCCACTTGACAGGGATTTGGCTCTGCCATTGGTTGCTACAGTTTCATGATAGGCTACAAGTCTCTGGGTCAGATCAGCCAACAGAGAGAGGCACTCTTTACTGATGGCATTCCAGTTATGGGGATGGCCTCCTGGGAAAGACAAACAAAAAAGTAAAAAGATAATCTGAGCTACAAAAAAGCACAACCTGAATAGCTGATGTGTCAAGATTTATTCTACAAAAGAATTACAGCTATTGCCTTGCATGTTTGATGTTTGTGGCTGATTTAATTTATTAGTTGGATGTGAGGTCAGAGTGAACCTGACCACTAACTACAACAATCTAGATATTATATGCCAGATATCACGTTCATAAGAATGGGACAGAAATAGGAACTATAATCAGACCTGGCTGACTCAGACTGAAGACTTCACAGCGTCGTGATGGAGAATGCTGAGACAACAGAGCCAAGTCCTGCAAAGCTAGGTACTGAAATTTGGGAACATGGCACCAAAAATTTGGTAATCAGCGGGTTAAAAAATGAATATGCTTGCAAATATAAATATACTGTACCTACCTTTAATATCATCGGCTGCTTTTCAGTAAGTACTTTAGGAAGACAATGATCTACATCTTCAGTAAAAGATGGCTGCACAGGAAAACTGTACCCCTACAAAGGAAATTTATTATGTTTAATTTTATTGAAAGTCTTCAAAAGATAAATCTCAAGATATTGTAGTCAAGTTTTGTGTTTCAGCTCTTAAAAATTCAATGCATTGACACTTCTGCCCCCTAGTGTCTACAAGTAATTCAAAACACGAACAGGAGTTGTCCTCTCAGCTAACCAATATTCAAAGGATCAGCAAAACTTAATTACACATTGTGTGATGATCAACAGGATCAGCTTTCCCCTGACCAACTTAATTTTGAGTCAGATTTATAACATGACAGAAGAAAGGATAATGGGGCATTTCACAAAAGTAATTGTAAGTGAAGTTATACAGTGCTTTTCACAGACATGTATGTAGTCAAAGCACTACAAAGTAATCACAAAAACTATAATAGAAAATTAAAACAATTATAAGCACTACAAAAGATTAGAAAACATAATTAAAATAGTGACAACAAAAGAATCTCAATAGAAAACAAACAGAAAAGCTTTCAACTGCTTTTTTAAAAAGGAGCCCACAGAGTCAGCTACAATCACTTGGTCTTCAATCTTGTACGAGGAACAATTAACAAATTCAGAGTCTGTGACCGAAGACGACGAGCAGCAGTGTGTTTAAGAAGAAGCTGAGATACATAATCTGCAGCTTGTCCATTTAGTGCTCTGTATGCAAGAGTCAACGGAAACCCAGTGTAAAGAGTATAAAATAAGAATATGAGCTTGCTTACTAGAAAGCATTCAAGGTCTACATAAACACAGAACAATGCCTGGCATCAGAAGCCATTAGAAGATCATTATAGACCACCAGTGGAGTGCTGCTTTTGAAAACCAAACTGAAAAAGGGTCACACGTGTGCAATTTGCATTATAAGGATCTAAATGGACTTTTGGTAACCTTTTAAAAAAATAATAATTTGCTAAATGGCAATTTAGAAACAGACCAATGGTTGATAGCAGTACTTGCATCAAGATTAGGTTTTTCTAATTAACTGAATTACCTAAGCATTAAAATAGGAAGGAACACAACCTTGCCTCAATGAGTTGCTGCTGACAGTTAATATACCGAACAGGAGAATTGGTATTAAACTATTTAGATATCTAAATGTTGCCTTTAACTGATACATACCTCAGTGAGAAAAATCCTGAAAAGCAGCAGTGTGATGTACCATGTGAAGAGAAGAAAGGTGGCACTGATCCAGATGTGGTAGAGCAGGGAGAGATCCAGCAGTCCAGCTATACTGTCAAGGGGGTGGGCAGAGCTGGGAGGGTAGATCACACACAAATATGCTCATCCAGTGCTTTACACCCGGCCAGTTACTGACCAGGCACAAAGCACTGCCAAGCATTTATGGTAAATTATATATGATGTAGTACTAACCTGTCCAAGTGAAGATTCAGTGTTTTACAGATCCATGCTCTTGGAATGTACCCTAGTGACATTAAATTAAAATACTTAGCACTTCCAGTAACACTGAGTGGAAAAGGCCAAAAGCCAGATTAAACAATATAATTACACAGTAATTAAATATAAAAATCATTTAATAGACTAAACCAGCAAGAAACTGACACACAAAAAAAATCCTCAATCAATTTATTCCAAAGTATAGGGGCTACATTAGTGGCATTTTAATTATAAAAGAAGTTACTTACCCAAAAAGTAATACACAACAATATAGTTCCTGACAGAGTAAAGTGCCTGAGTGGCACTGCACTTCACCACCAAAGGAAGAGATCCCTTGAAGCGAAGGTATTTGTATTGCTGGGGAAATAATGAGTGAACATGAAGTATTAACTCACACTAGACAGCTGGTATTTCTGTTTGGTAAAGTTGGATTAACCAGTCTCAGAAAAATAGGTTACAGATATCAGTGATTAAGATACATGTATAAAGTCATTTTGATTGATTTGATTTGAGTGTCACATGTGAAGCAAAGTCATTGACATACCTGAACAGTATGGAAGGAGACATAGTTCATGTTGTGAATCACACCCAGCAGACTGTGAGAGAATCCAACAAAGGCTCCAGCCATCAAAAGGATGAGATGATATTCATTCAGACACATCTGAGGGTAACTAGGGTTGCAAATAAATCAAGGCATTTAAACTGTGGAAGAAATGTGTAAAGATTCCCACAAAAGTTTTGTGTGGTAGCCACTTACCTATTATTCTGTGCACATGTGTAGCCGAGAGTTTCATATCTAAAACCGATGGTAACGGCAGAACACCAAGCCATGATTATTCCCATGACGCAGTGGACCAAGGAGTTGACAAGCTGACGAGGGTGAAGCAACTGACCAAATAGTGCAATTTTCGAGCATGCAATAGTTGGAATGACTGAAGAAAGAAAAGAAAAGAAAAGAAAAGAAAAGAAAAGAAAAGAAAAAAAAAACAGTAAAAAGAAAGAAGTTGCAACCAAAATTTTAAATTCTGAACAAACCCTCTAGCAGAAATTGTTCCTAAAACTGTATCAGAGGACTGCACGATTGCATATTTATGTGCACAGACTCCATAATGGAACCATTTTCAGCAGTACATGCATCAAATTATTCCTAATCATTATAAATGATGATCATGTATTTTAGTTGTCCTGAGAAATAAAATCATTTTACATACATTTTTGTTATCATAAACAAACATCTTTTTAACCAAGTGAGAGAGTATTTGGGTTTCTCGTGATTACCAGGGTCTAAAACTTGATCATTTCAAATATATTAATTACTTAACACATAATATTCACACAGAATCAAATGATTTAGTCCTGTTAAACTGTATTACATACTGATGCTAGCATCCTATTACCTCACCCACCGATAGGTGGAGGGAGGTTATTTATTGTCTGCTAGCAATATAACTCACAACACACAACCAAAATTGATGAAACTTTGTGGAAATATTCCTTAGGGGCACAGGAACCAATTTCATCTTCAAGGTCAAGGTCACCAAAAAAAAATAAATTTAAAAATCATCCATCCATAAAAGTTATATTTTTATATTTTAGTATATTGAGTGTCCTTCTAGTTACAAGCTATTTTTTGGTCAACTGCACCATAACATTGAACTGGTGCCAATAATTTTAGTATTGCTAATGAAAAATTACACATGAAATACACAAGTAACATGTCAGTAGTAAATAATATCCTCTGTAATGTTTTGCAGTAACCTGTGACTCACCTGTGTAATACTCAAAGTTCAAGAACCCGACCATGATGATCACTCCACACAGCAAGATGAAGGAGAAGATTACACTCGCACTTGTTAGCAGAGAGAAGCATTCTGAAGGTTAAAAAAAAACAAAAACGGAGTTGAACACAAGCTTAATACACAGCTCCTAGTCAAGTCTCAAAATGCAGTGTGCTGACTGACCTGATAGGGTCTGGATGGGGTGTAGAAAACTGAACTTGTTGAGGATCACAAATATCACAGTGCTGGGTGGCAGCAACAAGGCAGCCCAGGCAATACTTGCTGCAGCTCTCCAACAAATGACCTGAACAGAGCAGTCATTACATATAAAACAAATACACAAGTATAGAGCATTAAGTGATGGGACAAAGACACACTTTTTATAAAAAAAAAAAAAAAAAGGAATTTGTTTCTCCCTTATTTCCATGTGAACGGGTATTTCTGTCTTTGAATCTAGGATTCATGTATAGAGGGTGTTCTGTGTTATTCAGATTGAGATTGTAAAGGAGCTTTTCAGGAAGCAAGTAATTTAAAACTATATCTTCTATGGGTGTAAAATTCTGAAACCATTACTGAAAATCAAGACCGAACATCCACAATATTGTATATCCTAGAGTGATACCCATGTGGAGCTGTTAATACCTCTTTAAAGTTGTAATGTCCAAATCTGAGTTTATTTCTAGCTCATAATGCAATCACAATAAAGTGATCAGGCCTCTGATATACGTTATGTTATTTTTTTCTCCCTGGGTTTTCGTTATTCCATCCAGTGTAAAGAAGAGACTAGAACTTAACAGTGGCTTTGGACACCTGTTCCACCCCTAATCCCTTTGTAGTGTCAAAAAGTCATTTCCAATAATCGCAAAAAAAGCTCACAATTGTAAACTGCTGCAAATTACTCATTGGCTTATAATCTGTCAAGCATCTGTCTCATGAATGGTAAAGTCATTCTGAGGCAGAAAGAACATCCCTATAACAAAATAAAAGCAGTTTTAGGCAAAATCACTTTCATATATCTTTTATTTAGCCAGGTCAATAGTCTCATGGACATCAAAAATGTATTTTTCAAGAGAGATCTGGCAAAGAGAGCAGCAGAAATTGCAACAAACATATAACAATTCTATAAAGATATTTTTAGCGGCCAAAAAGGACTGGATTGATTATAATGTAGAACACAGAGTAGGTGCAATAAGGAAAAGTGTGAGGATATGCCATTTCATTGTTTTATATACAACCCCTTCTTAAAACCTGTTGACTGCAGCCTATTTACAAATATAAGCAAAGATATTAGACATTAAATTAAAAACAAACAAACAAAAGATCAGCTATCCCTTTTTGGCACACACCTTCACTTCATCCACCAAGTGACATATTTGGGAAAAAAATTATATACACATTTTATATATATATAAGTAACAATTCCCTGCTTTTCTTCGTTGGTAGAAACTATGAAGGCTTACGTTTGTTTAGTATTAGCGAACGCATGCCTACTGTCAATGTTTACAGAGCGGTATCAAATGTTTTCATAACTGAATCAAATAATTAAGATATTCACTAAGTGGACGCATTTTACTACCAGAAAACACCCAATACTCAAGCTGCTATTTATTTATTTTGGTAATTTATTTATTTATGGTCCGTTTCAACATATGAGAACTAAATTTTAAAAAAAGAGACTAAAAATCTGTGTAAATGTCTCCAACTTCATCATGTCTGCAAAACCGCTTTTTAAAAATTTACTTTTTTTAAAAAAAAACTTCGCTCACCTTCCTTTTATCTGAACACTCATCATTCACGCCTCGCTTTCGCTACAGGCTAATTTTAACTTTCCGTAAATGCATTTAAAGATCATTTTAGAGTTGTATTAAATATTATTCAAACTGAAGAAGCTCATTAGCCGAACTCAAAGAAGCTAGCATAAACAGACTTGAGTTTAACAAGCTAACACACGTAAAAAAATCACTTTATAAATAGTCAGCTGGCGTAAAAGGGGAAAAAACTCACCTTGCGGATAAACCAGCAACTCTGCGCTTTAGAAAACATGATGTTTTGACAAATTTTAAGCCTCTCGGCGAAAAGAAAACTATTTACGCCTCAGTTTCCCATATCGCGCCACATGCATTCAAAGGACCTCTGAAGGACCCCAATTAAAAGCTGTCCATCTTCCTGCCTGCTGCCAGTGTTTCATATCCGCATGGATTTAAACTTGAACTAAACATCATACGTATACAGTAAATTCTCACTGACTGGCACATTCACATTTTGTTAAATTTCATCATCATATAAAGATCAGCTTACAAATGTTTTCCTGAATGGTAGACTTTCACCGATCTAAAAAGTCAGGTTACATTTAAATTATGCAAATGCTATTAAAACAACGTTGTCACAAGATGGAATTACACAAGGTGGCGAGACAGGACATAAATCAGCGTTGAAATTGTGTCTCGTTTTACTCTTAGTCATTATGTAACAGACGTCCAGTAATTAGTTGCCATCTCAAGTGCAGTGAGTCAGGGACTGTCAGTGAGGTCAATTCTGAATTCCTTTAGTTTCATCATGCATGAAAGCTTTCTTTTCCTGACTATAGCTGTTTCCATAAGATGGAAAGGTGTGTTTATCCAAAACAGTATTTTTGTCACCATCCCGTAAAAATGGCTTGATCTTAAAAGCAGTGACTGGAAGCTTTTGTGTGGGACTGATGGACATGTCAGTTTGAACTACTTTATGGATGGATGGTTTCTGTCCAGGTTTCTGGGTAATTGCAGGGAGGGCAAGCTGTTCCCTCTGGGACTTCTTGTCTTCCCACAACTTAAGCAGACGGCGTTGATTATTTGTCATGTCCTTGAGATTTTGCTGTAATGACTGCACTTGATCCTCTAAAAGGGTCTTAGAGGTGACTGTATTTGCCAACTCTGATGTCAAGCCATCAATGGTCAGACTCAGTTTTCCAGCCTTTTCCACCAGGGAGTTGCACTCACGTTCCTTTTCATGCAAGTCACTGATTATGTCCTTGGTGGTCTTTCCGCTGAACTTAGGGCTGCACTCAAGTCCAATTTCAGTACGAAGAGCCTTCACCTGTTTCCTCAGCTCCTTGTTATCCAGAGCCAAGGTCTTCAGTTTCTGCTTCATAGCCTCAGTTGAACGCATCCTTGACTCATACTGCCTGAGCTTCTCTCTGAGAACACTTTCTCTGTGCATGGCATCATCTCTTTCCTTCCTGCATTTCTCCAGAAGTTTCAGTGTCTCAAATTTGGAAATTTTTTCACCTTTGCTATTTGAAGTGGCCATCCTATGGAAAGGTCTCAAGTCCCAATGTATGTATATATATCTCTAAAAAAAATAATCAAAAAGGCATGTTCCAAAAAAACAAATAGCAAATCAAATCCTTGTGTCTTGCACAGTTAAATCCACAAGAACGACCAGCCGTCTGAACTCCCGACACTGAAGCAGGTGACATTCCTCCAACAGCGTTACCTGTTTTGACATGCAGCTCCTGTGTAACTCAAAGCTGGGGCTAGAATGACCATTAATTAGGATGCCACCATCCCTTTGACAAAGGTTCAAGTGACACCTTTTTTCTGTTTTGTTAATCAAAATTCTTTGCTCCAATAACTAATGGAAATATTAAACACAGTCTTAATAATACATTTTATTTATAAGCGCCTTTCAAAGACACCCAAGGACATAAAATGACCAAAGGAGCTAAAGCGAGTATGAAATTTTGAACAGATAAGTTTTGAGTTGTGATTTGAAGATACGAAGAGTGTCAATATTGCGAATGTATGGTGGGAGAGAGTTCCATAGCATCCCCATAGTACTGAGGCGGGCAATGTGGCTCTATTGCAGGTAAAATGTTGGTCACACACCGTGTCTGGATGTGGTCAGCTTTGGATATATACTGTGACATTTTCCACTGCGGGTGATCTGTGAATCCAAACGGTGACACAGTAGATTTTATCTGTTCGCTCGACCATGCGGCAGCTTAGATGGATGAACTGGAAAACGGTAGCAGCAGCTCACTTTTAAAGTTAGACAATCTCTTTGAAATGTTAAAGTTATACCTATTAGTTACTCTCCTTTAAATATTTAAAATGCCCAACTGTTGACATGTACTGGCAAACTCTAAAGTAGTTACGAACTGATGGACATGAGTCCCGTTACAGGGCGGTGCAGGAGCCGGGGTGACTTAAGGTTGTGCTGCCTAAAATGAAGATTCATGAAAAGCATTTTAAGCATTCATCCAATGCAAATATACAGACAGTGAACTTTATTAGGACTTTCTAAGTAGGGATGCTGTTTTTAAAAATAACAGAGGGTCCAAGAAAATCATTCAGTAAATTTCTGCAAATTCTTTTCGTTTGACTGGGTTTTAAGTTGTTTAGAACAAATATTAATAGCCTTATATGTATACCAAAGATATCAATATTAGTTTTCCTCCTATGAAAGCTGGGATGGAGGGATAAATATCAATTTACTGCTATCATGGCAAACAATTAGGCAACAACTTATTTTATCTAATCTAATGAAACAGATTCAGTGTGATCAGTTTGTGTTAAAGAGCGTGTGGGATAGACTATAAATTGAAAACTGTTGTAACAATGACATGCAAATAAAATACATCCCCCAATAAACATGTTTTATTTTTCTCCATGAATTACTGAATTCTATACATCCAATCAAAGGCAATTTATCATAATAAAGACAAATTTTTGACAAAAATAGTTACATGGCTACTTGGCATTAGTTGAGGGCACTTATAGGAACATAAGAGTAACATTCAACATAAATCCCTGGTTAACATGTATAGTTGTTTACACAGAAAATTCTGTATAGAAATGAACCATTTCGCATTATAGACATATAAAAATGCATGCCATTGATGCCACCACCATTTATGAAATGCAATAGAAATATTTAAAAAGTAAGAACCATGAAGTATAAAACCATACTAAAATATATTGTTTGTGCCGTTTTAAATCACACTCCATTTATATGAATGAAGTTCAGAACAGAACCCGAGTAGAAAAAATAAACAAAACCCACACCCTTACAACTACTGTTCATTTTCAGATGTCCCACATTTGAATCAAGCATGCACGAGCGCACACAAACACACAAACACACACACAGGGGGTTAAGGTGTTAAGTCAGGATGTACAAGTGCAGGTGAAATTCAGACGTTGAATGACTTCATCACCACAGCAACTTGATTCTCTCTAATAAGGCAACCCGAGAACCTGCAATTCAAATAAAAGGATAACACTTGCTTTGGCAAGGCAAAATCATGTACAGGAAGTCCTGGTCAGATGTTCGGCCTTAGCAGGTCACAAAGATGAAAGCTTGAGCCAAAGCTCCTAAAATGAGCAAATAATGCAGACACCACTGAGTGTAAACATACAACCAACCATAGACATAAAGCACAAAGTGTGTATATATATATATATATATATATATATATATATATATATATATATATATAAGATTTTCAGTGTGTCTGTACAATAGGGATACAGTTTAAAAAGCTGATGTGTTCACTATTGGTACCTCGAGTCAATGCAAGTCTTTCATGTCTTCAATGGTGCTGTAATTGCAGTAGACTTATCAGCTACTGGTTCTGGTTCTGGTTTGCTAAAAAAGTAGGTCTGCAAAAGAAAATCCAAGTAAGTCAAGAAAGGTGTCAAAGAACTTGTACAAAAGAGCATGGACAGGACAAAGATATGTTATGAAAAACTGCTAATCAATCAAGAACAAAAGACAGACTGTGAGTAAGTGTGCAGCAAATGTTCAATGATGCAGAAGAGAACACAGCATTACTTGAAACCACTAATCTCGGTGAGCCTTCAGACATTGGCTTACTTTGTGGACTAATTACATGAATGTGGTGAGGTATATGATACCACTGAGGACTGGCGAGTATTAATGGTAGGAAGTTCACTAGCAGCCCTTTCTCACACCACTTAATAATGTGGTCACAGTTTCCGCTGAAAAGCATCTCCCCAGAGGGAGCTAATTTGACACTGGAAGGTATACTTGTTTCCCAGAAGCTCACAGGGAGACAAATGCAGAAATATCAGTGTAATGTGATGTGGTCTGTGAAAGGAGTGGAGAAGTGGGTTCAAAACTTGGCCATGCTGAGATCACTGAAGATAAACGAGAAAGAGTCAATCACTGTTATCTAAACCAAAATGCACAAGCAGTATGAACCAGTTGGATTAGCAGTGTGCCATCTCTTTATTTTGTAAATAAATATCACAAGCAACTACAATTACCTTACAGCCTACAGCCAGCAGGATGTTGAGCAACACAATTGCTGACAGGAATGCAATGATAACTCTGGGGTGGTCATCTCTGACTGCGGGCCAGAAAGTCATAACCAGTACTGAGCCAGAGAGGCAGAGTGCCACCACTATCGTGCACCAACTCAGCCATTCAAATGGGAGAATCCACAGAACCTTTAAAAAAAAAAGAAAATGAAAACCAGCAAATTATGTAATTAAATATACATCTGCTTTTATGAAAGTTATATCAATGCTTTAAATTCGGTATAGTTCTTCATTTGTTACTACTACTATTTCAAAATTTAAAAAAACAAATCTTACCACTGCAGGTATGTAAACTGAAAGTGAATATCCGTACACACAGACTATCTCCATAAAGGCATATGACACTAAGTTCATGATCTTATTGTTTCTCCATAGCAGAAAACCCCAGAGGGCAAGAGGCACCAGCCAGGCGTAGCTGTAGATTACTGTTGCAGCTATAGTCACTGGGAAATACAAAGAATCAGAAAACACAGAGTGAAAAGGATGTTTCCCTCCTGTATTTCATGCAAGTCTGCACAAAGCAAGTACTGACCTTTTTGAAATTCTGGGGTATATTTAAAGTTAGGTTTGCCCCTATGCACCAAAAAGTTGGATATGTTTCCACTTATGGCAGTGGCAAAGACAAGAGTGGTGCAAATCCAGAATGGTCCTGAAAGCATAAAATATCATGTTTGCCCATTTGGATTTTTTGAAACAACAACATTTACAAATAGAGTACAACATAAATGTTAAAACTTTGAGGAAGCTAACCATAGAGATCAGGATTTCTACGGAGGTAAACATGAATAAAGTTCTTTCCGGGCCATGGCAGCATTGATCCAATGATCCTTTCCTTTACCTGAAAGAAATTTTAGAAACCACTAAATATGAACCCTACATTTGGTCTGAGGGACTTCACAACTACTACCAAAAAAAAAAAAAAATCACAAAAAGATAGTAGATAAATTAGAAAAAAACTTACATGATGGGTCTCGATGTCAAAGAACCTTTGGTAATACTCAAAAGACCAGAAAGGGGGGCTTTTCTTTTGCCCAGAAGAGAAGCTTTAATTCAAGAATTTGGTGAAAATTAAATTTTGAAAGGTGGCAAAATATATTTAATCGACAGTTTAACTTAGGCTTGTACTAACCTCTGCCTTGTCATCAGTGGCAAGTGAGTCCTCAGCATCAGCTTCTGGAGAAAAACCAGTAGTGCTGCTTTGCTGCTGGGGCCTCACATCTATGTCTTCGATGCTGATGGTAGTTGCATCTCTGTTGGCTTCTAACAGATTGCCAGCTTCTTCAAATTCTAGTTAGTTGGCATGGATGAAGGGGGGGGGGTATTGTTGTGGGTTTAAAGATTTCATAAAGACAAATAAGTAACTTAATTTGCAGAACAGTGGAGGATCTGATACTCACCCTGAAATTCAAATGGATCATTTGTCGACGCCATTTACTAATATTCAGACGGCGAGGTCTGTCTCAAACTTATCGCCAAGTTATTGTCGCACAAGGGCTGTAACTTAACGTCAGGAAGATATAAAGAACCACAACTTTTCCACCTTTCCTGTATGTTTAAGACGTTTCACACTATAATCAATAAAGGAAAAAGAAACTATGAGTTAGCTGAGTCAGCTACCAAGCTCTCACTTGACAGCTCATCAACTACTACTTTGACATTAACTGTAATATTAAGACAGGAAAAAAAAACCTGAAAGGATATCGGCCTTGTTTAAATATTGGTTTGCGTTACCATCTTTATATAATGTATAATTACCAAATTATCCTTCCAAGACCATAAAAATCATTTAATTTCTGTCGTCTACGTTGGCTCTTCTGGGAGCAGGATATACCACGCATGTAAACAGAGACCTTTTCCCTAAACATTTTCAAAATAAACGTTTGCATTTATTTTAATTTAAACAATTTTGGATGATATCAGAAGAAGTTAATTATGATGTGTGTAGACGCTTTTCATGTTAAATCCTTGCTATTTATAGTAAGATTTTGGTACACTGAGCTCTTGAAACAAGCATTCACTATTAGCGAACTTTTACTTTGAAGTGAGCAGGCAAAACTGCGAATAACTTGCACTCTGGGCTACCGTAGGAAACCCGGAATATTTGTCATAATGCATACAAGTAGTAAAACAAATGGCGTAAAATGTGAACTTTTGTGAGAAAAAAAATAGAAAGTAGTAAAAAGAGTCCAAATGCAGACTTCGGGTGTGCTTTTAGCCAGCTTTTAGCAAAAGGAAATGACACTATTTAACAGCTAGCTAGTGAGCTACTTCGGATTTTTTGCTGACTGAACGTGCAGTCCTTCTCAAAGTGCGACCTTACCATGGACAATAGCACCATTTATGTCCGGGAAAGAGGCAGCCTTCGTCGTGTCAGTGACATAGTCCTGGCACAGCCAAAGCCAGCGTTATCATGCAGAAGGACAAATCCGTTTGTGCCCAGAAAAGAGCATTTTATATTTACCTACAATGAAGAGGGAAGTCTGCGATACACCACAAAATCTCTCTTTGACATCACTTTGTTGTTTGTAGTTGAAAACATTCACCATGTGGACTCACTGGTTGGCTTCCCCTGAGCAAATAGGTGACAAACTTTTTGTAGCAGCTGAGGAGAATCGTGTATTTTTAAACCCAGACATTTCTTCAAAAGCCCTTCAATTATTCAGTGATGCATATGGAGACATGGTGCTTGGATCACTGTGTTTACGAAACAGGTGAGTCAAACTGCCACCCAAACCACCTGCTTCTTGGGTTTCTTTGCCACAGACAGCTGATATTTGTTATCCCTTTTTCATTTTTGCAGGTTTCCGCTCCTGCATGAGCGGATGAATGAAATAAAAACATTTCATAGTTTGAAGTCTCTGGATTTGTTTGGCTGCAAACTGGGCGACAATCATGAGCTTTTCCAACATCTAACATCAGCCTCATTGGCAAGGTATTACATTCCCAAAGAAATGATATGGAACATTTAGGAAAAGCTGTTACTAACACTTTTTTCCACTTTAGCAGCCTCATTCAGCTTTTCATCGGCAGTAACAGCCTGTCCGATGCTGGCCTACAACGACTGACAGCACCTATCCGAATGATGCACAAGGGACTGGACTGCCTTCAGTTTCTGGATGTTTCTTGTTAGTTATCAAACTATTACTTGCATCCATATAGTGTTGGTGGCACAAATACTATTTCCTCCAGATTTAAAGCATCCAAAAGCTCAAATATATGCAATTGTTGATCAGCTATTCTCTGTCTTATCCAGACAACAATATCTCAGAGAGGGCTCTTGGATACCTCACGTGCCTCCCAAAACTTGCAAATCTTGATGTATCTGGGACCAGTTTGAAGGTATAACATTAACAGTTGTGTGTAACACTTAGCTATGGCTCATTGTTATACTGACATCTAAAGTAATGTATACCTCTAGCTTGGCACAGGATTGAAGACAACCATATGGAACCTGTTGGGATTCGAGTTATTCTGAGAAACCCCTGGATACCTTTGATCACTCAAGATGTAAAACAGAAGGTTGGGCTGAGCAGGTAAATATGTATAGATGCTGATTAACAATTGATAGAACTATATAGTTGTGGTCAAAAATTTACATCCACTCATCATGGGCATGAATGTCATGGTAATTTTGGATGTTTAATGATTAGCATGAACTGTTTCCAGGGTGGAATGATGAACAAACAAGAATTGGGTGCACACATTTGAATTTATTATGGAATTTCTCTTATTGACACAGTTTTATAAGTATACATACACCCCCACTAATATTTGGTTAAATGTCCCCTAGCAAGTTGCACTTTGATTAGATGCTTTTAGTAGCATCTGTCATAGTCCAAAAATTTTCAGTAGGGTTGAGGTCGGGGCTTTGGAAAGGCCATTCCAGAAGCTTAATGTTAGCCTGCTTTGTCCATTCTAATTGGAACACCCAATTACGTCCAAGTTTCAACGGTCTAGCGGTTGATTTGAGGTGAATTTGAAGAATTTGGTCATAGTCCTCCTCCTTTATTATTCCATCCACTTTGTGCAATGCACCAGTACCACTGGTCACAAAGCAGCTCTAGAGCATGATCCTACCACCATTATGCTTGACAGTTAGTACAGTTTCTTAGGTTTAAAGCTCCACCTTTACTCCTTCAAACATACCTCTTGTCATTGTGATCAAAAAGCTCAGTCCATAAAACAAGCCAAATGCAAATTTCAGTTGAGCTTAAAGGTGTTGATTTTGGAGCAGGGAGTTCTTTCTTGGTCTTGAAGTAGGCAGTCATGAAGTAATGCTTGGTGTATTTTCAGGTTGTAAACCAGTGGGAAATGAATAGCTCACAAATGCCAAAACAGAAGAAAGTTGAAGAATCAAGAATATCAGCACTTCGTTTTTGTAAGCTCATTATATTTACACTGAAATGGCCCATTTAAAAAGGGGCAAAATTATTTGCCATGTTTTAATTTTTTTTTCTCTATAGTTGGCAGGCAGAAGTTTGTCAGAGAAATACTGAATGCAACACCCCTGGCTCACGAGTGTGTGGAAGAGGGAGAGAGTGAGAGGCTGCATTTCTATAGACCGGCAAACAGTGACGTAAGAGAGAAGCAGATTCCCTCCGTGGCAAATGATGACGTAGAGACCCTGTACCATGGCATCAAAAAAGGAAGCTTCAGTCAGAAATGCTGTGACGACTTTAAATCAGAGCCCTCCGAGAAAAAATTTGCCCTCACCAGATCTTACTGCAGAGGACATTGACTTGTTGAACCGCTATTAAGGAATGAATCCAAGTAAAATGCCACACAGGCTGAAGAGCAGCGTGAGCATGTCAATAAATAGGCTGCATTTAGACTCAGGGGAATCAATGATTTCCAACATGGTTTACACTGGTGAACTGCAAAAAAAATTCTGGGATTTGGTTGATATATTTCAAACAATAAAAGTTTTGTTTTTCCATATGTCTTATTCTTTGCTGGTTGTTTTAATGCATGAAAACAGTGTTTTAGACAGGATAAGGTGGACTATTGTCCAGAGCTAGATTTATATCATTGTATATTATTTATACTTGCCTAATACTTGGGAATGTCTTTCAAGAGATTTTTGCTCATGTTTCCTTGTAAGAACTCTAGACTTTCCACAGTGCAACTCAACTCAGAAGGTTCTGGTTTGTTATGGCAGTAGAGGGTGATGACTTCAGGCTTTATGCAGAGGATGATGAACAGGCTTCACAGGTCTGGGAAACCTACTTCTTTCAAATTCGAGCAACCCTGGAGTCTTCTTTCATTTTCAAACTTGGAACTCCATGCCAGGCTGGTGCTGCTTCAACTTAAATCACTTGAGGAAGTTCATATTAATGTTGCACGCATCGCTCTAATGCCACAAAGGTTCTGTACAACTTTTTCTCACATAACTGCAGAAATTGTGCCCTAGACAGGCGAGTTTGATGTGTAAAGTCTGTGCTGCATCCCCCTAAAATCAGATTATCACACAGAAACCCTGGAGGCCAGGTCAGTTTTCAGTGTAGAAAAACTGTACACATTGCACAGAGCAGAAGCACCAGATAAATTTAGTCATGAATTTCTTATATTCACTGCATAATTGCTTCATTTTGGATGTGTCAGTTTAGAGCACAGTTATGCAAGTGAACCCATTTTATTGACAGTTATTTCAGAGACTGCTTAGAACATCAGGTAGCTAGAAAATTACTGTTGGACTCCCCAACCATAGTTACAAAACAGGCAAATCTTGTAAAACTCCTAAGTATTTGTTTTTATATTCCAAGAGAAAACCTGTTTATTTTACAGTTGTAAGCAAGTGGTGTGACGAGTCACTGCATTACACGCAGCCCATCATACAATTTTTAACCTCATAGCAGAGATCAGAGATAAAAACATTAGCACAGGATGCCAGAGCTATTCTCGTGGTACTGCCCTCAAAGAGTTGTTACAGAGCTAGTTCAGAAAGCAGTGTGTGTGTATGAGTAAGTGATCAAACGCTTTGCATATCTAGCACGAAAAACAAAAGCAGCAACGTAGGAGAGGCAAATGAGACCACTGCAGTTAAACGTTAACATAACGTACTGCAACATAACGGACACTAAATCTTTAGTGACAGCACTGAGCAAGAGTCCTATGACTCCATCCTATACTTTTTTTAAAACCAATATGCCCCACTGTTAATATAACTGTTAAAAAAACAAAACTCAGACAATGACAATAGTTTCACTCTTGTGTATTTAATTCGACTTATGATGAGAAGAGACAACAGTTAAGCAGGAAGAACTTACTGTTTGTACCATCACTATCAATTTAGATTAAGAGCTGAAAATTTTACTGTAAAATTCAATATCAACAGGATATCACCTCATTAGAAACAAACACAAGCAGGGAAGGTCTGCACCATCACCACAACCTATTTTATCAAAAGTTGAGGTTTTGGAAGAAACTCGCCATCACTTCAAGTCGCAAAGAGTTCATTTAAACATTCAATAAAGTAAGCACACCAACGGGGAGCTAATGCACGCATCAAAATTGCAATAACCCCCCCCCCAAAAAAAATCTTGTGGACTTATACTGCCGTCACTGTACTATAATGCCTCAATTATACCAATATACAGAAAAACTATCACTCGTACTTTAAAAGCTTCAAACGGACAGGAGGCAATTAAAAAAACAAAACAAAGTATTGACTTAAGACTACAAGCAGTACAGATCTTAGGCCAGAGGATAAAAACCAACTAGAGATTATACATAAAGGAGGAGCTTTGGCTTTTAGATGTTTGACTGGCCCAGGTTCACTTTGGAGGGGAGTGGTCCAGCCTCCTCTGGGCCTTTGGAGGTGATGATCAGCAGGGAGGATGCTGGATATGGGATCAATTTTTTTTCTTTAATGTATTCACTGTCTCCATAGATGCTCAATTTCTGAAAGAAACAAAAAAAAAAAGAAGAAGGATTAAAAAAATAAAATTACCCTCTCTCTAAAGCTTGCAGATTGCAACTTGTTTATTCTATACATAAACCAAAAGTGTCAAAATGACTCTCCAGAAAGTAACTGCTTCAACACAAGAAAATACACACATCCAACCCACCTGTATTTATAAGGTGTCCTTAGGGTGGTATTTTTGTTGGCATTCCTTTCATTTTATTCAGTAACTTTCTTTTACCTGTTTTATAGGCAGGTTTCTCTTCACTATAATGAAGCCATTTGTTTGTTATGATTTCTGCATTCTCTGCAGCAGAGTCTGAGCTTAAGGACCACAACTGCACAAACAACCTGAATGGTTGTTCAAAAATATTTTGACACCGCCCCCTGGTGACAGCACACAGCTGCAATATGTGGGCAATGGTCCACAAAACTCCTCATAGGCTTCACAGAGGACCAACACATATGCATGGCATATAGAAGAGTTGGAATTAAAGAAATGGTCCTTTGTCATTAGGATATAGAATCACAGAATAATACCATCAATTATGGATGAATTAAATGCACATTTGTGCATTCAATGGTGGGCTCTGGTAGGGCACACTTTGAGAATCCCGATTTTAGAGGTACTGGCTGACTGATTTTGAGCAAGGCTGGGATTTCCAGCCTTTGTGCCAAGTTATGCTAATCCCCTGGTAGCTGTATCTTAACAACTGTATAAATGAGAAATGGAATTGAGTTTCTATTTAAGCAATTATCCATTTAAAAATCATCTATAAGTTGTTAAAAAAAAGAAAAGAAAAAATGATAACAGAACTACAGTATCTAAATTTGCACATACCAGATATGCCCAGATTACACTTGTACGCTAAACAAAATGCTATGAATCCATTTAAAAAAAAAGAAAAAACACAAATCATACCTCAGCAGGTACATACTGGTCCACAGCAGTTGCCACAGTGGCACAGCAGATCCAGATCAGGACAAATACAGACAGGATCAGAGTTGTTGTAAGGATCCAACCTGGCAGCCAAGGATTCCTGAGGAGAACAGTACAAGCATCAAGGTTGTGTGATGGCACCAAGACAAGAGCCTCAGTGCCATTAATGCCATGCTATACTAAGTGAAATAGCAGAACTTGACAATGCAGATGGAAATGTCCTAACCAACCTTGAGAGGCAGCTGAAGAGATTGTAGTCATCATTATAGATGTGGTCCCCGGTCATGTCTCTGTCCCTTTCCTGGATTAAAGCGTGTTGGTAGTCTTTAAATACGGGGTTGCTCAGTCCAGCAACTTGAAAATGAGAAATTAAAGTCAGAAAGATATTCAATGAGGTCTGCCTTAAACAGCGTACACACTCCGTGAGGAGACCAAAGACACTTTTGTCCTTTTAAATCACTTTTTTAAAAAAAAAAAGAAAAGAAAGAAAAAAGAATGAGGTCTTACAGTTCTTCTGTGGTTCCTCTTTAACATCTCTTTCTAGTTCAAACTGGGAGAAGAATTTAATTTCTGGTTCAGTCTGTTAACATAAGACAAATATTTTTGAATAAGTCAATTTATTAAAACATTTCATTTGCATAATAACAGAGTGGCCTGTGTAGTTTTGCATACAGGTGTTAGATTAGACGGCCTAGTTTCTTGAAACTCATGCTGTACCTGGAAAATGACGACTTTGCCATCATCAGCCTGGAGGTAGAAAGTCCATGTGGAAGTAATGAAGCTGTGGGCCTGACTCATTACATCATCCCAGAAACCTCTGACCAGAGTCAGGGGGTACAGAAGATGAATCCTAGGCATCATGCCCTCCAACTGAAAAGAAAAGAAAAAAAAAAATTGCACACCAAGGATACAGGATTAGTTTTAGAAGTAGGAGTTAAAACACAACAAATACAAAGTCAAGAGAGAACAAACAGCTGATCTAATCTTTCAAACGTGCACCTAGTACCAAAGCCACCCCTACTGTATGGTGTTTAATGTCAAAACAGCTTGAAATTATGCACAAAAATTCATAAAATACACCAACATGACAAGCTAAAATGTTCTTTGAAGTGGCAGAGATTTAAAAAGTAGTGTTCCAAAAATCATGACAGCAACTTCCTGTTTGTAATGCAGGCATTTTAAATCTCAGCATTTAAGAATACTTAAAGTTTATTTAAACTATGAAAAACAATAAGCAAATTCCAAGTCTAAACTCTTCCCTTTCATGTTTGTTTTTTTTTAAATTCTAGCCATCTAGAATATATTAAAAAAATGGCCTTGCAGCTGTTTCTGGAGATATCCTTATCCATACGGACTGCGTGAGTGTTATAGGGTGTTATACACATTCATACCTGCTCATGCTGCTGCTCAGCGAAGGGGAGCTGATTCTGACAGCCCAGGTTGCATGCATACTGCTCATCAGACTGGGTGTAGGCTTCTCGACAGGCTGCAGAAGTTTGCAAGCGGTGAGAGATAACAGACGGTAAAACTATATTATGGAGAGTGAACAAAGACGTGCGTAGGGCAAGCTCACATCATAGAACTGGATGTATTAAGATGAGGGCTGATTGTAAGAACAGCATTGTTGTTGTTGTTGCGAGTATTGCAGGTAATTAGTTAACAATCCTTATCCTATACAGGTCATCCGTGAATTAAACAGGTCGGTGTAAAGCTTACTTGATTCACACTCAGCTTTGGTCTGATTTAAATCTTCGCTGTCACGGACAAACTGACAAATGGAGAACAGACGGCAGCCTCTCTGACAGGCATATAGTTCCTCCTCCTGCACAACAAAACAAACCCAGCCAAAGGACCAGTTGAATGACTCGACAAACAAAGGCATCCAGCTGAAAGATGACGCACTTTCGATTCTAACACAACTCAAAAGTTGTCCTTCACAAACAATATTTGCTAAACAGAATGCGTTACAAGAGAGTCAAGTACACACGCTCGCCCACTTATCAAACGCAAACGCTAGCTAATGCTAGGAGCAGTCATTTTCCTTAGCAAGATGACAACTTACCCGCGGATAGGTGTGCAAACTGTATGTCATTTCACATGACTTATGGCAAGACGCTGTATTTCCCAAGACGCTATCGAATACATCTGAAGATACTAACGTGGCCGCGAGCAGGACAGAGAGTCCCAAAGTGCAGACAATTGAGGAAAGAGAGCCCATTTCACCTGCCAATACCCAAACAAACAACTCGATCCTCTTCCTCGTACTCCTTAATCGGGTTGTGCTCTCGCGGGAACTATACCTCGCGCGATACTTTTCTAAAGAGTTCGCTGAGTTTAAGTATTCACGGTAGACTAACATGATAATAATGGGAATTTTAAAAAAAAGTGGGAAAATGCCTGTGATTTTGCCCTGTTTTCTGAAGAAAAAACTATAAATAAAGGCACCAAAAATAGAAGACTGACATTCGAGAAAGCCAAAGAGGATGATATAGGTAAATTATGCAAAAGTAACATTTTACTAATAATAATAACGATGAAGCAATAATATAATAAGAGTATTGTGTTACTTTAAAATTATAATACAGCTTACGTAAACGTTTAGTCATTTATTTACTGAAATTGTGTACTATGTGTACCTTCACAGGTTTCTGATCTGTTGAAGAGAGCCATTGTTTCCGAGCGTACCTAAAGGCAACATTGTTACTATTTTCTTTTTTTTTTTCCCCATAGCCATCCAGCTGCTGTTAGCTCTACGAAAGGTTATATGTCATAGTTGCCGCTAAATAGGCAACTATTCGTTTGTAGAGCACAGAGGAATTACATAATTTACACAAGCAAAGGTTTGTCAGTTGAATTTCGAGAGCTAGCTAGAGTTAGGCAACGTATAACAGAAAGGAGGCGTTAGCAGTGGTTACCTCCGACCACGTCGAAAACCGGTTTCTCTTTATTTAAACTGTTTTATCACCAAATAGTCAAATTCATGATTTCTACAAAGTAGCTTCCTGACTTGAATATGGACAAGTTTGTAGTGCGGCTTCCTAAGGGAGACACGCCTGAAAAGTCGAAGACAGACGAAAAGGTTTACAGACAGACTACAATCGAGTCTCTACGGGTGAGATATTATGTATGCATATAAAAGAACACGACTGCTTAGTGTGACAGTGTTAACGGATTTACTTTGTAACTGCTTGCCTTATTGTTTCCTAAAGAGGGTGGTTGTTGTTGAGGACATCATGCGCTACAAGTCAATGCTGGATCTGCCTGGACAGAGTAAAGACAATCTGCTGACTGCTCTGAAAGAGCTGAGTAAGAAGATCCCATCTAAGGAGGTGCTCAAGTCCACGAAAATAGGTAGACACATTTTTTACGACTCTTAATACTGATGGATTATTGTTGTAAAATCATTTGAGTTTCTATTTTAGTTCCTCTTGCTCAGATTGCAGAGCAAGTCCCATTTAAAACTGACATTGGCTTGCACTCTCTTTTTCCATCAGTATTATAATTCTGAAGAGCAAGCCGCTTATTAAAACTGTTCACCTCATAAATGCCAGGCCAGTTAAACTCATAATATTCACAAATGCAATCAAAACATCTCCCTGCTAAGGTCACACTGTCAACAAAATGCGGAAGCATCTGGATCCTGAAGTGAGTTCAATGGCGGCAACGGTTTACACGGACTGGAGGACATTCATCGAGGAGAATTCCAATAAGCCTTCTATTGAAGTGCGCTCGGATAAACAGTCTGAAGGACTCAGGAACAATGCCAGAAGGCTCATGTCTGAAGCACTGGAGGTCAAGGTGAGATGGAGAACCTCAGGGAGACACACCCTTTCAGTGCGATAGTGTAAGCCTTTGTGTAGCATGGCTTTAGTGATTAAGAAACAAAACAAAACAAAAAAACAACCATTAATTGTAACTTCTTTCAGTTTCCTTCCTTATCAATAAACACATATCTTTAATGTCTATTTTAAACTGAAAATTAACACTAATCACTATTTACAAATTATATTTTATTTTATGCATATTTATAAACTAAAAATAGTCTATTTACAGCCCTGATGTATTCTTTTTAAATACATATCTGAATGCTTGTTCATCAGACAGCTACTTGGTCACTATTTGACTCATTCATACCTAAAATATTTCTGTACATTCTTTATGTGTTTTCTTTTTATTGCCTTTTACCTACAGGAAGATTCCGGTCTCATAGACAACATTGAGAGGGAAGTGTTTCACCAGAGCTCCCGGCTGGTCAGCACTTCATACAGACGGACTGTTAGAGCTCTTGTGTTTGCATTCAAACACAACCCTGAGGTCAGAACTCAGGTGAAGAACAGCACAATACCTGTCAATGAGTTGGTCTCTAAATACAAAAAATAACTGAATAATAAACTAGACAGAGCCAACTGTGTATGGAAAAACTGCATGCAATTTGAGAAGGGTTTTATGCATGTGCATTTTATTTTATATTACTTTCTTGATTTTCTGCAAAGGAGATAAAAAAAATCTTTAGTGGCACATCAGTAGCCTTACACTGTTTGTAACTGCGCATAAATCATTGTAAAGAATACTGGTGGTGATGATAATCATGATATTTCTTTGTAATGTAACAATGTAAACATTTTTTTTGTCAACAGGTACACTGTTTTTTATCATGCAAATGACAAATTTTTATACAAAACACGAGTTAAAGTATGACAGCTTAAGCACTGGAGTCTTTTCTTTGATAAAGAAAAACAAACATGATATACTTATCACTAAAGAAGCACTAGCCAAATGATCGCTATTACCATGAGAATAACAGCCAGAACACAAATACTGATGAAGACAATATCACTCAAATCATGGGGCTCATCCTCTGGATCCCCTTCATTGCCGCTGCTGTCATTGTCAGTTTGCTGGGCCTGCTCCTCTAGACGACGCTCCTCTGCAGAAATGATGGACACTGATGCTATTTTCCGCAGGGCATCGCACTGTAATTTATATTCTTGTACATTTTCCTGCTTCCCATCAGAGAAATCAATGTAGAGTTTGTTTACAAGCATGGTGATGTTCCGATGTTTCTGTAAGGGATCATTAGATACAGTATTAATAGAAGCAAGCCAGAAGTGTCTGCAACAAATATGTAGCAGCTAAAACAAGACAAATCATTGCCTATTATAGTGTGACAGTAAATTGTTGTTAGTCACCTGGCTGGCAGTACCACAGTCGACAAATTGAGCCACTATCTTGTATGAAGTGGCTGTTAACTGTGCTGCGCAGGTTGGGTTTCCCAGGTAGACGCTCTCACGGTCCAACTGAGGTAAGGACTGCTGGGGTATCACAATGGTGAATTCTGATCTTGTGCAGCTAACGTTTACAGGCACCACTTGGATTGAGGGGAAAAAGTTCACACTTTTTAAGAGCAGCTTAAGAATGACATGGAAAAACGTGGCAAATGGTGAAGAATTTTTGTTAATTTTAGAAGTCAATCAGATGCCTATACAAGGAATATTTACCTCCCTGGTAAGAGGCGGTAAACCCTCTGTGAGCTTCATTTCTGTCTGTGCTGAGCACCACCAGCAACTTGTTGCCCTTTGAGACAAGAGAAGACGGTTGCTCCCTGCCGCACCAGCGTCCCAGCAGAGTGTCTGTCTGGCTAGCCCCATCATAAACTGCGACAGAGTCATAGTCGCACTCATCTGACAAACTGTTGCGATCCTCCAAGTCCATAATGGGGAAGAAGAGTTTGATGCGGTACCCTGCTGCTAGGGTGATGCTCCAGTGGCAATTGATGTTGTTTGGGTAGATGTTGGGGAAATTTGGGCTGCTAAAGTTGCCGCTTACATCTGACAGCACCTGCTGGCACTCACCTATTAAAGTACAGTCAATCAGATAGTCTACTGGATTGAAAATATTAGCTTGCTGCAGTGTGATCATTTCATTATTGGATTTTTAGGATACCCATGCAGCCTCGAGTGAGTGAGTCTCAGAGTAAAAGTTTATGTTTATGAGTATACACTTTTCCTGGTCACTGTGCCTGGCGAATGAGTGAAACTAAAGTACTTCTTTTTTTTTTTATCTATCAGATAGGATATGTTGTTTCATGCTCTGGGTCTTTCCTGTGGTTTGTTTCAGGCATTGTTAAAAGTTTTTGCCAATAATACATCCAAATCTCTATTGTTAAAATCCAACATTTTTCACAAAATTTTTCCTATTGAGCTTTAGCTCTTCGAAACAAATACTTTCCTCTATTCAGTGACTGAATGAGGAAACAAATACTTTCCTCTATTCAGTCACTGAATAGTTCCTTCCACTCTATTCTGTGAGTGAAAAGAACTTTTTTAAACATAATTTTCTTTTGGTCGAATGTCATCTTGTTAATAATTGAACAGTGTTTTTTTTTCCCTTTCAGTTTCTATATTTACACCAAAAATATGCACAGTTAAGGGGAACAAATTCCAAAAGCACCTTGTATATTGGTGCGAAGAACACCAAACCAAATTAACATACCTGAATAATAATAAGCCTTGAACCCACGTCCCCCAATATTGAAGTCAGACTTGAAGACCACGAGAAGTTGGTTGGAAGTACTGATGATATTGGGGAGTTTATCTGCGCCACAGTGTTTACCAAGGTGCCGGTGGGTGACTGTTGGGCCATCAAACAGTGCTACAAAATCAAAGTTACAGCCCTCATTGTTTTCCAGCTGGAAGTCCAAGAAGACCAAGGTGACCACACTTGTGTTAGACACATGGATGGCCCAAGAGCAGTCGGCATTGTTGCTATACTCCTGAGGGTAGCCCGGACTGGAGATTACTCCAGATAGTCCAGTCAGGACTCCACCACACATATCTATAGAAGCAAGAATGCAATCTTAGTTTTGCATTGGACAGGACCAGGAATGTTAAAGTATCTTTTATGTGACTGTCTGGAAAAATGCAGAACTGGATTCAGCACCACATGTACACTTTCTACTCAGTGTGCTGCATTTCTATAGTTAATTGTCAGGAATTTAAACGTATTTATATTCATGCTAATGGGACAGCTCAAGAATCTGCAACTTTTAAAAATAAAACATGTCATTAACTGTAAAATGTTAACATGATGACATGCTATGATAAACAAGGTAAACAGTGGCTAACATTATCATCGTGAGCATCATGGTATTGTAAAATACTCCTCGACCACAGATCCTCACAGAGCCACTGGCACAGCTATTGGTCCAAATAGAATATAATATTTCAGTGATTCTAAAGCTAAGAAATTTTTAGCTAAAATCTGTGTGTTATACTATTTCCGCATGGCCAGACAAGATAAACTAAAGTTTTGGCCAGTTAGTCAACCAATCCCTGTCACATTCCATTGAGTATAACATACTACCTTTTCTGTAGCCAACACTGAAGCCCCTGAAGGCCACGTGGCGATCTGAATGGAAGATGATGGACATGACGTTCCAAGAAGAGGTGAACTGAGGTGGGGAGATATCACCACAAAATGTCCCAAGGAGGTTCCCTTCGTCCTCAGATATGCCATTGTATATCTTAATGTAGTCATAAGCACAGCTGACATGGTACTCCAGCTCAAAGTGGTGGAAAGTGAGGAGGACAGAGGAGCCCTCTGCTACCA
>JAMQGT020008417.1:65000-116155 GCA_024447675.2 Pterophyllum scalare
ATTGGCTTATTCTCTCATTGTCCACTTGGGTCTCAATTAGAGATTAAGATTGTGTTATTGTAAAGATGATTGTTCTCTTGCATACAGCCTCTTCACATAATTATTTCCCTGTGGTATTTGCCTCAACAGAAGCAACATTGCTTTTAGCAGCCGCATAGCGGATGTGTTCCAGAGAACAGATGTTCATCTGAAGGCATGTCTGATGTCACAGCACAAAACAAGTTATAGTGATATGTAAATTAACAATTTCATTCTTTCTTTTTGTAGAAATGTAAAGTAAAAAGCAGGACTGAACAATAAATCAATGTCATACTCACTGCCAATGGAAAAAATGCATCGAAAGACAAGCTGAAAACAGTTCTTTAAGTTTTAAATCTTGCATTAGAATCGAGTACCGAACATTTTTATGGTATCCCTTCCACGTTCGTGTTTCATGCTTCATCGTGTTTGTTAATATTGAACTTATTCTTGAAATGATATTGCAAACAAAAATCCCAATATCTGCCAGAGAAATCATAATTATATGTTTTCTCTCAAATGTTTTGACTTTTACTAATCAGTTAAAAACCTCATTCCCATTTCAGAGTAGTCTGCCAGGAATCTGTTCTTGCTTGTATTTGGTGGCCAGTGAGATGTCAAATGAGCCAAGTTCAACTTTTGTGTGTCTCTGTCTTCACTCAGATCCCTCCATATCCAAGCATTTACCTTCTGGGCTGAAAACTGAAGCCAATGCAGAAGAGCTGACATCTCAGTTCTTGGAATCACAGCTTGAGGCTGGCGTTAATAGTAAGTCAAAATCCACAGGCTTCCATATAAAAATTTACAACTTTACAGCAGAAATAAACATGTTTATAGGTTGGTGTAAAAAAAAAAAAAAAGCTTCTGTCAGGTGGATGCCAACACAGGTAGCTGAAGCTAATAACTGTTTTCAAGGCTTAACCTCAGCAAACTGAAGGCACTGAACTTGACCTCTTGAACATGTTTATGGTATTTTTAATTTTGTTCTCTGACAAATACTATTGCTTGTTGTGCTAATAGCATGCTAACTCTGCTTCAGTTCTGATGAGTGAAATTATAGTATGTGTTCACACATTGCACCAATACAATATATCAGTGCAACGCCTTGTTAATCAAGCTCTGTAGTATCAGCTCTCCACCTTCTCTACAGTGATTATGTCATTACTGTCAGATCAGAGGTACAACTGGATGGACAAATCAGTGGATGATGTTACAATGGCTACATCCGCCATTTGTATACAGTGCCTATAACATACCATAAATAGTTAGCCATGCAATTAAAATGTAGACTTTCAGCTTGAATTCATGGAATTTATTTCACAAAAGTATTGCATTCGATGTTTAGGACTTACAGCATTTATTTATTTATTTTTACCTATCAAGTTTAAAGCTCTTTCACAGATCTCACACAGTAGTTCTCTGTAATATAGGCCTCATGGACAACGTGGTTTTTGTTAGGGAGTCAAGACTCTAAAGAAGAATTTGAGAAATAGTGTAATTCTACTCAAAGCAGCTGGTTGTTGCATTAGGTGAACACCTAACAAAGTGCGTTGCTTTTGGCTGACTGAATAATGCACCTTGGGGGGGGGGGATTGTCATCATCACATTATCTCAGTTGTAGTGAGTTCGTAAACCGAGCTTCCTGGGACAGACCAGGTCACAGCCTAAATGCCAAATACCAAATATCACTTTTTTGAATACAGTGTTCACAGAAAAACAGGAATGTGCTGTCACATCAGTCAAAATAATTTTTTTTCCCTCGGTACCATCTGAAGTAAACAACATGGTAACTTCTTTACCAAAATGTGAGGCTGGAAGCCTTGAAAATTGATTAATAGACCCTAAAACACAAACCAATGTTTCTGTAAATTCAATATCTATCGGTTTTGCTAATTGTACATATTAGTTTGAAAGGCACCACTGTCATCAATATTTACTGAAGATTTTAAATATCATTTCTGTATAATGTACAAAAAAAAAAAATCACAGGAAACACATCAGTGTATGACATCAAAAGCAGAGCTCTTCATATCAGTTCCAACTGAGCTGTCTTGATGGCTGTGCTGTTTTGGGCAAAAGGCAACAGCCTTTTAATTTATCATTCAAATAGTTATACTGCAGTGTAAATACTTCAGATAGCTGGGATTCATAGGGGCAGAGGAGCACCCTGGCACATAAAAAGGCTACAATCTTGGCCCTCAGCAAAAGCACTTGATTAAGCTGTTTTAGTACCCTTTACTCACTGGGTACTAAATATCTGACTCATGATGTATCAGTTATACCAGAAGATGTAACAGCTCTTGCTCTAATCTAGCATGAATATTTTTAAAAATTAATCAAATGAATTGAATGGAGATGTGGATGTGTGAGGGAATCAGTAACAGATGCTTGATGACAAAAGTAAGAGCAATGACGTCAACCGAATTATTAAATCACTTAATACAAATTTTTTAACCTTTTTGAAGTGAGTGATTCATTGATATTTACACCAGCATAAAATGACACATCCAAGGGATAAAGTCCTGTTGTATTCATAATGATTACAGATCAATGAGGAAAAACTTCCACTGCTATGACGATTTCTGTGGAACTGAAGAAAAAACAAACAAAATAAATGACACAAGTATGAAATGGGTGAATGCATGTGTGGCACATACCAATAGAACAGTACTATGACAGGAATCTGATGGTTTTGCAATGCTGTCTGGGCCATTGCACCCGTGGTTTGGGTCCATTTGCATGGTAAATGCAAATCAATACAAAGTCAGTCTTAGTGACTGCCTTTATCCTTGATGAAACATTTCTGTTCACATCAAGGTGGTCTCTTCAAGATGACAGTGGCCCTCCGTGACTCCAAAATGATTTGATATGTATGAAAACATAGTCACCAGTTAAATACCAGTGGGAGATTTTAGACTACTGTGTGATCTACACCTCCACTGCTGTGACAAAAATACCTAATACAGGAATATCTTTCAGAATGATGTTTTCCATCCCTCCAGTATGGTCCTGAGATATGTAGAATCAATGCCAAGTTACAGGAGCAAAAAATGAAATAGTTAAAGCTGTACACTGTTTTACAACAAGCTGCTAATAAAGTCTCTAAAAATACAATTTAAAATTGGTTCTTTGCTAAGTTGACTGTTATCTGTAGATACAACACTGGTTTGTCCCTTCTGTTAAGTCCTTTTTTATGCTTGAATGATTCATAATTCAGCGTCAAGTGGCTTAACAAACGAAAAAACAAACAAACATTCCTCTAAAAATGGTCAGGTACGAAGACTGGACTGAAAATGAGGAAAAAAAAGCAGCCAATATCCAAAGAAAAACTCTGAAAGACCTTCAGAAAGCTTGGAGAACTATTGCTCAAGAGCACTTAAGAAATCCTGGCTCCTTGAAAGAAAAATATAAAGAAATGAGGGATAGCTCAAGCCTTTTGCACAGTAATGTTTAAGTGATTTTTTTAGGCAGCGAGCTGTAGTTTTGGAAAACACATAAAAATGTGTTGCTCCGCCAAGCATGGTTTCAATTCAAAAACAGTTTGTTGTCCCTTACGGCAATTAAAAACAACATAGTTTGGTATTTATTTGAGAGGATTTGCTGCATATATATTTATACAGTCCTGCATAAATGCCTTCTCCAACATGTTTTATTCCTGCTTCACAATGAATATTAAGTTCTACATTCCTACAGAGGTAGCAGGCACAATACAATAGTCTTTAGAAGCTGTGTTTCAAAATGTACGATTTACTATAACTGCTATTTTGATAGTCAATTTAGGGAACTTTTGCCTTATTAGGCAAGCAGTTTTAGATAATTGCACAAAAACAACATCCATAAGGTCGTTTATTATGCTGAGCAGATTAAAGAGCTGTCTGTGTCCACATTTTTCCTCTATATCACTGCTGACCCTTTTGGCCTTGGCGGATTTTTGGATCTGAATCCGCTCTTTGCTTCCTGACAGATGGTCAAGTGTTAACAGTCTTGTCCTAGTCCGCAGGGGGCACCAGCTGCATGTACAGACTGAGCACATGCAGAATAACCTCAATGGTACCTTTTCTTCAACATTCGCACCATATTTGTTTACAAATAATGTGAAGTCTTGCATTGGTTAACAATATGAAAACCAAATTCACCCAGTTATAGTCCTTGCAAAAGGCCAAGTTGGCAGTGTTCCACCTGAGCAGTTCACATAATATTGCAGTAATTAGACAATGTGGTAAAAATATAGTCTCAACTAATAAATGTACAACATAGCTCTCCTTAATATTAGACATGCCTGTTAGCAGCATGTCAAGTATAATCCGTGAGATAATAATAGTGTTCACACCAGAAGAAAATGTGTGTGTTTGTCTAAGAAACCAATTCATAGTCTTAAGGAATAATAAACCTTGCATAAAGCATTGAAAATTAGCAACCCCTTACTGGAACCAATGAAAATTCTTCCCTGGTGACAATTCGGAAATGATGCCCAACAGTATATTAATAGTTTGGGGGACAACAGCAGTGATAGAGACAGAAGGTTAGCAGCTACTGTCCAGTTACACTCCTGGGATGCAGAATGACCAATTACTTTGATTAATAGGGGTCTAATTAAATAGCTTCTCTCCCAGTCATTGCCAGTAATGTTTTCAGTGTGATAAAACTGTAAGTAGATGTTACTTGTTCTTGCTCATACTTTTATTACTCCTATGTTGTCCATGTTTGTGAATCTGTGCTATGGGTTGATTGCCAGTGCCTCTCATAAGATATTATTATTGCTTGCATGCAGACCGATGGGTGTGTGCTTGTGTATTTCTGAGTGTGCATGTGGTTGTTTGTGTCGTGTTCCCTCATCTATCAGTAGGCTGTCCTTCTCTGATGACCACTGAAGCGCCATTAGTACCCACAGTCCTGATTGATGTTGCACAGTACTGTGGTGGAAGGCTAGGAGTGCTTTTCTGAACTGGCAACATGCTTATTATAACACCTTTTCACCGCAGAAAAGGGAAATTGCTATGCTGATGTTGTGAGGCTCAGATTTGATTTGATGGTGAGCTCAGCGAATGCCTCATATGATTTGCTTTTCTGCAATTTATTTGCAGATGATGTTTTTCAGCAAGAAAAAGGTGTTTTTGTTAAACATGGTGGTTAAGATTATGGACTGCCTCATAAATTAATTTAAAGAATAAGTTCTTTCATGCGGAACGTTTCTGGACCTTGACTGGCAAACTGCATAAGCTCCCTTAGTTCGGGTGATTCAGAGCAGCCAAGTGGTCCCAGCTGTGTCTGTTTAAATGCAGCAAACCTGCTTGTTTGGAAGGATTCGGTTGGTTTTACGTTCATGTCAGGTAAAGTCCAGACCTCTTGTGATTCATCTTATGAGCTATCTGAGACGTTGTAGAAGTGGATAGCTTTTTTTTTTTTTGCATATGAAATCTAACCCAGTAACCTGAAACACCCCTAATCTGACAGAATCAAACAGCTGTGTTTAACATCCTTGATCAAATAAAGATGGCATAGTTGGTGGTGTTAAAATGAAATACAGTAAAGCACATAAAATGGATAGTTTATGAGCTCAGACACGGATAAGGTTTGCGTGATAAAACACACTTCTTCCATGTAATCTTTATTTCCTGGTCTTCTGAGTGTTTTCACTCTCTTATGTCTTGTTCGTGTCAGCAAAATTGAATGTCTTGAAAAGCGAATGCTTGAGTTATGCCGCTACTTTTCAATATGGCCTTTGAATCCTTGTCTGCATTCATTAGTGGAAAGCAATGGCACCATGAGTACAAGGGCCAGCTGCCAAAATATCCATGCTGCGAGACAATGAGGGAGATTGGTGGGCCTGTAGCCTGCTGATGAGTACACAGTCTCTTTGATTTTCCATTTGAAACAGAGATATGGTGCTTGTAGCCCACTAGACTGTCAAAATTAAGCCTAGCAGAATTAGTCAAGTTTTGATTTATTTGTGCTAGCTTTGCTTTTCTTCCTTCCACAGTGGCTCTCTATTGTCATTATCAGGGTCATAAATGAGTCAGTAATAGGAAATGAAAATAGTTATCATGTTGTTTTCTCTCTGCATCTGAAAGGGTTTTGTTACGGATTAGTTGCCTAAAGTGTAGGTTGTTGATGATGATTAAAATTATGTTTGAAATTATTTTTCTATACAGGAAATATGAGGGAGAGCATATGACATGCAGTAAAGGCTGAGTCAGATTGAAACTGACAGCCTCAACCCGCAGAGCTTCCCACACACAAATTATGTTTTTATTGTTAAATTCGTGCTGTTTGGCAGATGCTGTACATTTTTTCCATCATATTTTTTTTGCCAGCAGTTTATGCATAACATTGCCTTATGTACAATGACATGTGACAAAGTGCAGTGATTGCTTTGCTGCATATTGAACGCACCATTTTAGTATTCCAGTGCTGCACATTATTACATCCGTTTCCACACATTAACCTTTTCCAAGTTCTTTCCTTACTGTTGTGCTCATATGTGCCCAGACTATGATTAATATGCCTTTGCTCTCATGTGAAAAAATCTTGCCAGTCTCCCTCCCTGCATACTGACAACTCCAGTCACCTTATTATTTTCAAAAGGTTGTATGGTCACTGAGTTTAGATTATTCCATTCCCTGCTCTACATCTTATCCCCCACATGTCCCTTCCTGATTCAAATCAGTTTTGTTTCCAGGAATGGAATATAGAAATGGGTTTTAGCTTTTGTGCAGATGCATTTCACTACTGTATAACCATTTCATCAACTTCCCACTAAGACAGCTTGTGTGAGTTCCCTTGGTTTGCCTGTGTTTTCTCAGCTGTTCCTTTGTGGCTAAATTGTGCGTTTTGACACAAAGGAGGAAATGGACCAAACATCACATGTAGTGGGTATTGAAAAGTGAAAATAAGGGTTTCTCTTTTATTTTCCACAACCCCATTTTGTTATCTTTTCTAACACACACACACACACACACACGAACAAGGATAAAACAGATAAAACAGTTTGTCAAACCTGTGAATTGAGATACAAACAAATGCACAAGGCTGATGTGAGTGTTTTAACCTCTATGGTGCAGATAACAGTCAGGATGATATGACTCATAACAGGTGTTATAAAACTGGACATTAAGAGATATGTCAGTCAACACATCCATGCAGCCCTGAAGCCCAGACTAAAATTTTATCCTGTAGCGTGGCCAAAAGCAGCAGTAACAGGAAATTGAATGGATGGCTTATAAACAGGGGTTAAAGTCAGATTTGGCTGCTTGGGAACCCTAAGAAACGGTGTAGCAGTGCAGTGGGTGGAAAAGGCTCATTAAGAAATACGTCACAAAATAACTGTATTATGGGCAAGAGCAGATTTTACTTAGTCCACAGGTGATCACAGGCCAGCTGATTTTTGTTGATTTAGCCAACTGCATTCTAAAAGCTTAACAGCACGAGCTGTCATGTCTGCTTCTCATCCCTAGCCAGTATCAAGACAGAATGAAGGTACAGTTTAACAAATCAAACTAAACCACAACATCAGCTTAAATTTAAATTGACCATTGATAGTAAGGATGCACCAATCCAGTATTAGGACTGGATATCGATCTGACACAACAAGCTAGACCGGGTATTGTGACAGTGAGCTGATTTATGCTGATTTGACCGAAAAGAGCGGATGATGACCGTCATTTCTCTCTCTCTCTTGTTACATTTTATAAAGTCAGGAAAGCTGTTTACTATATCGAGCCTGATGTTTTCTTGCACATAAAAGAATGACTCCCTGTCTCTTCCTCACAGTGAGGAATGCAGCCTTTTATTTTAACACTAGTATCAGCTCAGTACTTGGCATCAACAGATACCCACAGTCAAGGCATTGGTTTGGATCAGAAGTGGAAAAAGCTAGATTAGTGCATCCCTAATGGGCAGCACAGGCTGCCTGCACCAGTCCAACATAGTCTATTGCTGCAAACTGTACCATAATACTGCAAACTGACCGTGCAGCTTAGCCTGCACTAAACTGTCATGTATTCTCACACAAGTGTTGAATAAATCAAAATTATTATCACAAAATGTATTTTTTAAGGACACACAATATTAAATACCCAAATGACTTCATTAAGGCATAATTTACAGATCCAATGTCTGCTTAAATACATCTAAAATTAATAAGGATATTTCATGTAAGCTTTGAATTTCCAGTTTATTAGATTTCACTTGCCGCACAGCCCTTACATTTGAAAATAGTCCGTCATCTATCTCCCCTGTCCTTTCTTTCTTACATCGTTCTCCCGCTCTGAGAGTGAAGTTATCACACATTACTGTTTCCACCCTCCCAGGGACATATAGCAACTGTACCATTAGCCAACAGACAGATTGTGTGCTTGTGTGCCAAACAGTGTACTGTATGCTGTTTGAAAAGTTGCATTTGAAACTACTTGCCAGTTAAAAAAAGTAACTCTGTTAATCCTCGCTTGATGCTGAAGATAAGTAATGCAACCTCAACTTTATATGAGTGGAGTGTGGTTGTGTGAGGCCTGTAATGGTTATACCTTTTAGTAGGAGGTCTGGACACTCTGTCCATGGTTTTGTGCCAATATATCATTATAAAACAAGAATAAATGTTTGTACTACAAACATTGCACATATGGAATAAACTATACTGAAACTGTACTGAAAAATGCACAAATAATCTTTTAGACATGATGGCATATTTTACTTATTCACTGTGGTATTTTTTATACATAATAAGAAAAATATAACTTCCACTTTTCATATTTCAGCAATATGAGCTGGTGCAATATGCCTTACATCACAGATTTGAAAAAGAAAAATATTTTTGATATAAACATGTATAAACAAAGTGTCTTGTCTGCTCTGGCAATGTAGTTAGAAAAGTGGGGGAAAAAAATCCCTGTAGCTATTACTAATTTTATTTTTGTTCGTTTTTCTTTTTTTCTCAAGGAGTGTCTTTACTGGTTATTTCTGAAGCACCCTAATGTACCCCTATGTGTCACTGACTATATTTTGATGGTAGCATATACTCAGACAAAAAACCTTGATGCATTAGCTGCAGTTAAAAGCCAAGCCTGACCAAATGGACCAATTTGAACACAGATTCTGGTTCAATTAGCTCAGAGATAGCGATCAAAAGACATTACAGTCCATAGCAGGTCTTTGATTGTGGCAGTGAAGTTTGAGATGGGAAGAAGAAAAGAAAATGATTGCTGTGGTCTCTGGTTTTACTCTAGGGAAACCATTTTGTTCCCTGCTGCAAACTTCTACAGTGTCTCTTTTTGAGCTTTTCAGCATTTCACATTTCTTCAAAGAATGCTGTTAATTTTCGGAGCAAGGTTGTGAAAGATTCAGCATTTCCACTATCCATCTTTAAAGATAAATATAAAAGGAATAGCTTGGTTCTATCCAACATTACATGCTACTTTAATTTATTACAGAATTTTTTGAGTTCTTGGACCACAGTGTTCATGATAACTATGTTGGACCCCCCCCCCCCAACAAAAAGGACACAGTCAGATGATAGGACAGGATATTTAAGTAAACCTCCCATTATATCAAACCATCTAACATATTCATATCAGAACTGAGAGAGGATATAAAAATTTTTACACCCATCACAGGTCACATTACTAACATTAACAATGATTTACCAGTGGGGTCCTTGTAGCAGTTTTCAACATTAGTTTGACAGAGAAAGCAGTTTTAGAATGTCATGATGGGCTCTGGATAACTGTGATTATAACATGTTGGAGTCAGTAAATTGATCATTTAACTGAAAGGGTAATAAGAGTTTTTAAAAGAGCATTAGCTGGAGCATAGGCTCCACCTCCACCCCAACCCCTGCTACCCTGAGTTGGATAAGAAAATGATTGAACGGATGGATGAATGGATGGATGGATGGATGGATGGATGACATTAGCTGGAGCCTTGGAAGGTTTGCTATGTGTTTAGATCTTGTTATTAATTTTTTTTAGTGCAATATGCGAGAAATTACAGTTTAAAAAAAAGGTTATGGTTTTAAATAGTTTAGTAACTTAGTCACAGGAATTATTTGTGGGCATTGTTTTCTGGAACACACTGTACTTTTATTTAAAACTGCTTGTCCTCCTCTCTCAAAAGGGCACCTTGTCCTGCTCAATTATTGGTGTATTGTGTATGTGTGTGTTTAGACCACAAAGAAAATCTGTATTTGACCATGTGTGTAGCCACTCTAAAGTGGGTAAATTTGCGTGTCTCTTAACCAGTCTGATCTGGGTGGAGGCTATTAAAAGATGAACATGCTGTGCAAGTGCCCTTTCCATCATGGCAGGATCTGCACCTAATGTCACCTTTGTCACGCTGACTGACAGCATCGAGGGAAGCAAGGGGGCATCACCTGCTCTCCAATACACGACCACCTGTCAGAGCCAGCAGGCTTACAACTGATGATGCTTAAGATCAACTTGAGGGCAGTGGACTTCACTTCAAGGATATACTGTATGCTCCATAAACTCCACTGTGGTGCATTCATTAGCTCTATTAACCCTAAACTTTTAAAGGGTAAGCATGTAATTGACCTGAATGGAGCGATTTCTGTTGGAATCATCAGTCTCTTAATGTCCTCATGTCTCCCATTGTTCCTCTGGGGTCCTACTACTCAACTTTCCTTTTAGCTGATGTTTCTTATTTGCTTTTGATCAGTGCTCCAAATTCCCCACTGTGACATTACTGTTTCTACACGTCTTATACGTGCCACTTTACTACACTCATGGTGTCGCTTTGTATGGGAATTTCCCAAGGATAGGTGGCCCCCTGCTACCACAGGATGCTCAGTGATGCAGGAAATTGAAAAAGGTGGAGGACCAGATTTATAGCACATCATCTTTATTAAGCCTTGTTTGCATAGACAGAAAAGTGAGTATGTTTATTTTAAGCTCAAAGTTTAAAGTGTCAGCTGTACCCATTTTCTACTTATCTTGAAAGGGGACTCAAGATCGATCTGCTGTTTTTGTCACAAGAGTGTTAACAGATGGGGCACATCACAGAACATTATCTCAGCATGCTTAGCTGTTGATGTATGGCGTGTTTGTACGTGAACTGAACTATCAATAAAACCAGAGAGAAATATATGTGGCTTCACCAGTTAAAAGTTACTATGAGATAAGTCAACTTCTGTTGCAGTAATATATTATTATTATTATTGTTTTTGGTGGTAGTTGTAGTATTAGTTTATTAAATACAAAGTGAATGGTAAGGGTAAGTATTTACTTTAAAACATAGCTGTGGTATTACATTTAAGCTAAATGTATGTATCTGGCTGCTACAACATTCCCAAATTATCATTTGAGTTTAAAAGCAAATGGACAGTTTTCTGTGCGCTGACCCCGGCAGACTTAGCAAGCAGTCTAAAAACCCCCTTGCGTAAACAAGAACACAAGCTCCGAGAGGATCAGTTTAGGAATGTGATGCACATTGTGCACTGCGGGACTGAGGGAAAGCCTCTGCTGCTTGAGACAAAAGTGGGTCATGCAAGAACATCTTAAGGGACCGCTGTGAAATTCTAAAAAGTAATTTGCTGGGAATTGAATTTCTAATGACGTTAAATGAAAACGGAGCTGTGAAAGTGTTCCTCTCCTGTGCGAGCCCCAGTTTCTACAACCCCATTGAGACCTCGAGGCAACACGGGAGGGTAGTAAAGACAGGACTTATGGAAATGAATGGCGCCGTATGAAAATCACATTTCATTGGGCTTCATTAAACGTTATATTTGCTTGATGAGGCCCACAGTTCTGAGATTTGAATGTGATTAGTTTACAATGTTGGGGGATGTTTTAGTTCTTCATTTTCACGTATTGTAAACATTTAAAGTTGACTAGAGTATTAGCCTGGGGGAAGTTGTTACAGAAGGTTTTAGTTGTTAAACTCACACGTTACAAAATCCCAGCAATCCTGTGCTGTACAACAGCGCAAACAGCTTCGTTGTTGCAATGGGGCATGTCTGTACAGTACCAGTCAAAAGTTTGGACACAATCATGGGTGAGTGTGTCCAAACTTGACTGGTACTCTATGTAGTTTACTGCAATTGATTTAGATAACAGGGATAACATCTGTTAACCCAGCTATTTCCACCTAGAAGTCATAATATAAACTTAACATTTCTAAGCTTTCTGGGCAACAGTTATACCAAATAGCTTTTATTTTGATTTATTTTGTTAATGATTCCTCCTTTGATTTTATGGTTGATGATTTAGGACATACAATGTCAGAAAGGGCAAAAAGTTGCTTGCCAGATTTTTTGAGAAGGCAAAAAATACTTGGTTTGTCCCTACACTCAGAAATCCTCCACTGCATAAAATAATAATAATAAAACAGCCAAATTCTCATATTTTATAAGCAAGAGAAGATGGGCAGGTGGCAGTTGTGTTATTTTATTGTAAATTGCACAAAAATAGAAGATTTCATGCAATTTTTTGGGGGTGTTGATAGGACAATCAATAGCTACTGTAAAACTCAGGAGGCAATGTTGATCATTGAGTAAATGTCTGCCATTGCTCTTTTCTTCATCTTCATCCTCCTGTACTCTGAAAGAACCAGCTCTGTGTCTCAGGTCTATCTCATGAATGTGCTTGTAATGATCACTTGGCAGTGGAAGTACATTGATTATTGGCTTTTGTCCATATCCATTACCTTGTCTAGACTTTCGTCTGTGTTTGCCTTTTCCTCTTGTCCCCCGGTTGCTCTCAGTTCATACACACACACACACACACACACACACACACACACACACACACACACACACACACTGTTAATACAGTGTTAATATGAAAAACATCACTGTACAGTCACACATGTGACTTGCTGAAAAACTGACACCAGACAAGGAAAGGTAAACAGTTTTTAAGGTGAAAAGGTAAAGGTATAAAGGTAAAATCAAAAGAAGCCAAAAACAGTCAATTATGCTCTAGACTCTAGGGGGCTAAATATAGATTTGTTTAGGATTTTGCTGATGTCACAGGGACTGCACATGCCATCAGTACAAAAATAAGTATTAATAAACAAAAATGGAGCATAATTATTTGTTGGTCAGTTCCTTGAGTAATGTTTAGTTCCTCAGTACTGTCAAGCCTGTATTTTTTATGGAATGTATGCATAGTCCTTGCTGCAGTGACTCTAAAATGATGCATGGCCTAACAATACATAGGCCTAGGTTTATGTGCATGTGCATTAACAATTACTGTGGCGGAGTGGACTGTGTCAGAAGGATTATCGGTTTCTCAGTTCTTTGAGTAATGTTCAGTGCCTTAGTATTGTCAGGCCTATATTTATTATGGAGTGTATACACTGTCAAATGTCCCGGCCGCAGTGACTCTACGCTTTCACATTACAAACACACTGAGTTCTTCATTACCAGTCAAAAGTTTGGACACACTCGGGTGAGTGTGTCCAAACTTTTGACTGGTACTGTATATATAAATATATATACAAGCACCCTGTTATACAAACATATGAAATGCTCTTGACTGGTGAAAAAAAAAATAAACAGAAAACTCAAAATAAAAGTGCAATACTTGTGACTCACTCCAACACTGGTGAACACTTGAAGAATTTTCTTGATTATCTTTGAAGTGACAGACATGCATAGTAATCCCTATTTATGCTAATATGCTGTTCCCCCTTTTAAACTGAGGTTGAGGATATTGGCATCTGTTGCTTCTGACGTCTGTGCATGTGTGTGTCTGTGACAAGTGAGTGTCTAAAACATAAACTGAAAATGAACCAGTGTGATCTGTTGCACTGAGTGCATAAACGCTGTGCCATGGATGCTACTCATTGGCCTAATGGTGGAGAGGCTAATTAACAGCAAAAGTCGGCTCGTTCGGTTGCCAATACCAACAGAAGGTCATGTTCCAGATGCCAGGTGGTATGTAGAGGGTGGCTGCTTTTAAATTAATGGAAAACACATCATAGAGGAGATGCTTAAAGTACATTTTTGTGGGCTTGGTGATAAGCACAAAGCCACTTCCATTAAGAAACCCTATATTATTTTAACAGATTAATTAGAGTGGATTCAAAACAGTATTCAAGACCATTCTTTGTGAACACGTGACTGTGTTATAGTCATTTTAAATTGGTATTTTAAATTTATTATCATTACTGCTCATCAGTCTTAATACATAATGACCAATATTAACACTGTATAAGAAAAATATACATCTTAAGGAGATAATAATGTTAATGAAGTTACTTTAATTTTTTTTTTATTTTGAAGTTATAATATACATATCTAAGCAACATCTACACTTACGTAGACTTACTTTCCTATTCAGCATTACAGAAGCATCCAGACTATAGTGATGGCAGTGCGACACTGAAGCTGAAATTGAGAAGTGTGTGTGCGTGTGTGTGTGCGCGCGCACGTGCACATGTGCATCCATGTGATTAAAAGCCTTGCACTTCTCCAGGAGAGGTCGCTGTAACTGAGGTTTAGAGTAAGAGTAATGAGCCCATTTCTGAAACAATTGTATAAAATGCTTCAGTGCATAACAAAAGCTTAATTTGCCCATCAGTTTACTTTCACTTATGTTTCACTGAAGCATTGCATGCAATCTTCCTGCTGTCTCAGATTGGGGGGATCAGAGAGGCAAAACGAGGCACAGAGTTCCTGTTGTTAAATAATGGGTTCACACGCATATTTGGGGACATGTGAACTGCATTACCTTTTGTTTTGTTTTTTTCAGTTTAAATTACAGTTAAATGTTTATGGAAATATGTTTTTTTTTTAACAGCGTGTCTTGTCTGGCAGTTTTTGCAATCAGAATCATGATCCAAATGCGCTGCTGTGCCAAACATATTTGCTTTTACAAGAAGAGTTCTATAAATTCTCTATAGGCTCCTCTTGTTAATGTTTTTCTTTTTCTTTTATTTATTATTTAATTTCTATTACTGTCCACACAAAATTACACTGCCAGGTCTGAAAGGCAGAAAGAAAAGACTAAGGACAAAAACGGGGGGGGGGAACAGAAGAAATTATGGGACAGACCACAACAACGCCCCTGGGATCCACAGGAAAACAGAGAAAGACCCAGGGGACCTGGGCCATCCACAACCCACCAGGAGCTCAGAAGACCTGAGACCACACATCCCAATGGCATCCACCTGCACACCCCAGATGAGGAAGGAAGCCTCTGTGTGCCCCATATGCAAAGCAAAAGTCACAGGGGCTTGCTATACGCTGTGGCTGGAGATGGAGTCCAAAGGGCACTGGACAGTAGGTGTGCAGCACTATAAAACTGTAATTCTCAATGGCCATCAAGTTACTGTTCAACGCTGGTAGTTTTACATCTTTGGTTAAGCATAGTCAGGTACCAGTGAGCAGTGTGGATTATAGCAGACAGGAGGAAATTATCTATGTTCATGGTGATCAGTATTCCTACTCCAAATTTGATTTAACAGTGACCATTGATGAACAGCCTTACATGTTGTCATTTGGAGTAGTACAGAACTTGTGCATAGATGTTATCCTGGGAATGGATTTACCTGTTCTCACAGTTGGTGCAGAAAAAAAAACTGCATGAAGAAACTGACTTGGGCAAGAGAGGAATAAAGTATTGTATATAGAGTATTTTTCCCCTTATTTACATTTTTGTAAATAGTCCTTTTGTACACTTTGTTCACCAACATGTTCTGACTACGTCAGCATTCTTTGCTTCACCTGTTGGGAGGAGTTTAGGAAAGAACCCCAGGACAGCTGGTCATTGACTTTCAAGTTTGTTAGAATAGTACAGACTCTGTTTTTGCTTTATATTCTGTATTTCCATGTATGTTTGTACCCATTTTAACACATCACTGCACTTATTTCCCATTGTCCTAGCAAAATGTAAAGAAACGAAGGGTCACTTAAGACTTTTGCACAGTACTCTATCTGCACCAGCATCCAAAACCAAATATTAATTACCATTTAAAAACACTAATCTGAGGTGAGCTGTCATCACCCCATGCAGAAGCAATTGGGCTTGGTTGAGGATAGGACAAATTCAAAGAAAAAATGTTACTTGGGGAGTTAAAAAAAACAAAAACTTAGGTTAAACTTCTGGTTTAATTACAAAGGGAAGGTTCTGTTGCATACTTCACCTTCAGTGAAACTGCATTCATACTTGCAATGTAGTTTCATTAATATACAATATTAGACTCTTCATTTTGCAGGTAGGGCTAGTTAACATTCTGAAAATGAAGGCTGATTAAAATGAGTGAATATTAGCAAACTCTGACACATTTACATTTCAGTGTTGATTACCGTGCAGTGTCCATGACACATACATAAAATTAAATAGACTTCATCCTTCTCCTCTCTTTTGTATGAAAAATATGAACAATTTTCAGCTGTTGTGTCACTGATAAAGTATTATTAAAACCTTGATTGCTCAGTTCACGATTCTTGTAAATGGTGTGTGTTAATGCTTAACTTAATTCCTTGCTGAATACCTTTGTTGAACTGTGGGAGTCTAAAAGCCACTTTGATGACAGCAGTTCATTTCATATTGTGTCAAATGAAAGCAGAAGAGTGGCCATTTGATATGGTTAGGCTTGCTGTGTTCAATTTTCAATGTTTAATACTGAGATTTAATTTATTTTTTCAAACTGAATTTTATATCTCTTCACACCAGAACATTATAATGCTCTCTGCTGCAAAACTTGGTTTAGAGTTTCTTGTGATGAGCACAAGGCTGGCGTTTTATGAGCAATAAAAAAAGGGACCAAATAACTTTGGGTGTACTCCTGAGCATCCTCAAATAAAAGTGTAACTACAAAAAGTTTTTTAGTTTGAATTTTTTTTTTATCAGTATAAGGGAATTTTACCATTTGTTTTGTAAATTCAGCAATGGTGAACTGTGATTAAGAGCCTACTTAAACAATGACTTGTGAGGATTCCCAAACTGCAGTATCTGTGCATGCTTTCAGATATCAGTCAATAGGCTTTGCCCTTCAATACAAGATGATATTTGCAAATACAGAATAGAAAAAAGGGATTTTATTTCAAGTACAAACTCATGGGAGGAATGGGGCTTTTGCAGACACAAATCCCAAGTCCTGATCATGTTTATATGCTTACATAAATGCACACACACACACACACACACACACATACACACACACACACACACACACACACACACACACACACACACACACACACACACAATGTTTATCTTAATAAAATGCAGAATTAATGATATCAGCCATTAAAAACTCCCCTTAAGAGCATAATTAGCATCTTTATGATGGGTAAGCATGTGACAGCTTTCTCATATCTTGATTACAAAGTATTATGTTTAGTTTTGGAGAAAGGTAGCATGAGTAAGAACTAGTCATGTTGGTGATGGCAAACACCTCCTTAGATTCATTAGTAGTCTGCCTGCGTAAGTCTGTGGTTCTCCTGTCTAGCCACCCCATGGCTTGTTTGAGAAGAGAACTACATCTGATATGATGCACAGCACTGTGCTCTTCCTTCTGGCGCTACAGAGATAATGATTGCTTCTGATTATATTAATAAACTAAACCATCACTTTCACTGAAAACAAGAGTAAAGAATAAAAATCTAAGCAATTCAAAGGCGTTTTATACAACTTGTCCACAATATTAGCATTTTTTCCTACTTTTGTGCTCCTTGTCTAGCTAATGGTGACAGCTCTGCTTACAAAGAAAGGGCACAACTCTCAGGTGGTCCTCTATTGATCAGCTGAAGGCAGCATATATTCTGTCTTTGTCGGTGAAGCAGACATTTGTAACAGCATGCAGACAAACTTATGGGTGTACTAGAACACATAAACTGTTTACGAGATTAAGAGATTGTATTTGTTTTGTTTTTTTGAAGAAAAAACCATTCAATTATCCTACAGTGCTTATGGTACTTTAATCTGTGTACACTGTTAAAAACATGGAGATTCATCACATGAAAGTGGGAATGCTATCAAGTTTTCAGATAATTGCTAGACTAATTAGAGGCCATTTTAATATGCATTAAATTTATGCATAAGGCAAGCAATATATGAGCATCTCTCTGTGCAGAACTGCACCTGCTCAAACTGTCTACATATAGATAGCTTATATTTTTTAGTCTTTCAGAAAAAAATTTAGATTTGAGCGAGTACCAGCATAAAATTATAGCATAGTATACTTTTTTTCTGCTTTAGGGTGATTCTAATAAAAACCTCCACACTATCAATATGGCCACGTAAACTTTTCAGGCAGTTATATAATGTATTTACAAATACTTAATACAAAATTATTTGCATGTGTTTTTAACTGTACTATATTTATCAGCTGATGGGAAGAATTTATTCTGATTTTTTTTTTACTGGTACTGTGCATGTCTCAACATGTATGAAATTGAATAAGATTAAAGTGAATTTAAGAATGATTTATAGGTTGTTTTTTCCTCAGCTGTCATTAAACCAATATGCATTTGAGGCTTTATTTAGTTCAACAAATACTTTGCAATTCCACTATATTGTGCTGTCCTGTTATACATACATTTCATTACTTAGCCATATCATTATTTTTATTTTTTTAACAATGTTTTAGCAATGTTTTGAATTCTTTATTTTTGTTAGTAAATACATTTGATATTGATTTAGATATATAATAATATATATAATATATAATAATATATATAAACAACAAAAAATTTAATTAAATAATTACGTTTTAATAATGAATTTAGTCTATATCAATATATAGTTTTTTTTTTTTGTCATGTCAAAAACAGATTTAAATTAATTTGGTGATCCATTTGCTATTATGTAGGAAACTTTGATTTATTCATCTGGCCCCAAAAATCTATATTAGTATGCACTGGCTGGAGTGTAACTGTTTACACGGCCCTGTACAGATGTAGTCACTGGTGAAGCTGCCTAGGGCATGCCTCTGTTTACCATCCCACTGATATTCATCTTCAGTCAGCTGGGCTACAGATAGACTGGCATGCTACATGTAGAAGCTATGACAGACATTAACATGCTCCCCCTTACTGGTGGAGAGGAGATGTGGGGGAAAGAAGATTAAGTCAGCAGTTAAATATTATCACTAGCTATGGAAGAGAGGCCTGGATTTGTTGAAGGAAGGCAGGGAAGGTACCTGCTATGCTTAAATGGTTTCATAAATGCCAATCAATAAGAAGTAACCAGTGGCTTGAAAGAGCCATGGCACTTTCCTTAGGGCAGTAGTTAAAAAGAAAAGAAAAGAAAAGAAAAGAAAAGAAAAGAAAAGAAAAGAAAAGAAAAGAAAAGAAAAGAAAAGAAAAGAAAAGAAAAGAAAAAAGAAAAATCAAGGACAAGGGTCAGAGCATTTAATGAACATGCGTATCACTTACACACTCACCTTGATCCAGGCCAAATTATACCGTGGCTGTAGAGTGTGATTCACCAATGATGCCTATATTGGAAAGATTACAGCTGAGATTTTCTTCTTATTCACCTGTAATAAGAATGTAATTGGTCACTGTAACAACTAAAGTGCTGAAATGTGGAACTAAAGCTGGTACACATTTAAACATCACTGTTCATACTAGACCGTGTATCTTTTTTGATCATCAGGGACTCCTATTCCATCTTGTTCACACTGTGATCATAGGGCAAAGCCCATAGTCTATTTCCTAAGTCTGCATCACATCCAGTAGATCCCTCTAATAAGCACAGGTCAAATAGCCTCCATAAATCATAAAATACAGCACTTTTCCTCTGGTTTCACTGCAGCTCTGCAGCAATGCTACAAGGAGCCAAGATAAATTGTTATTACTGCTCCTATAGTAGGAACGACTGGTAGAAAAAAAAATCAATTGTATAATCACTTGTGGAGGAGAGGAGGAAAGGGCAGCATTGAAGTGTTCCTCCATTTCAGATTATTCCTCTTATGGAGGCTTAGAACTGCTCACAACCTGGGAAAGGGGCGAAAGAGAGAGAACACGTAAAAATGATTCATACTCAACAGCTCTCATCCAACTTGATCACCCAGCTGAAGGGAATAAGGCAGGTATGCAAGTCATTGTCGCTGGCATTTACAGTTCATTTGTTTTCACAGGAAGTAATTTTCATTAACAAAACCAATTTCCCCTCAAGTCCTCAATGTGAATAATAAACACAAACTCTTGCAGGGAGAGGGTGAGAAACAACACTTGAGATCAAACTCTTCTAAGTAGCACTCTAAAATATTTTGGGATGCTCTTTTTTGTTTGGGCTCCAAGGTAAGAGGTGTCGTAGTTTGCAGAGCATGTCATAATCACTCGCCTTAGGAGGATACTGCTAGAGAGCTAATCATTACCACTCTGCCAGCTTGTAGAAGCAGGGCACATTTCTCCCTGCTCAACTTTGGGCTGTTTTTGTCTGTGTGGCTGCTGCCTGTCAAACAAGGCACCACTGGTTGAAACAGCAAGTTTACATCAAAGCCGCTCGAGTTCATTTTGAAGCTGCAATGAAAGATTCAACACTACCTGCCTTTAATCAGAGCACAGCAGCACTTTTTGTTGCATAGTTTGATTACCTGAAGACAAGCTGCATTTCACTAATAGAATTTATAGTTCATGTATTTGCGTTTGTGCAAACCCTCCATCTATTGTAATATTGAGAGGAATGAACATTATGTTCTGTATTTATGCTTAAGTATATACAGCTGTGGTCAGAAGTTGCACTTGTTAACTCATCACTGGGATGAATGTAGTGGTAATTTTGGGATTCTGATGATTTCTTTGAACTGTTCTTTTTCCAGGGTGGAATGATTGTCGCATACATCTTTAATGACTAATAAACAAGAATTGGGTGCACAAGTTTGAATTTAGGGCTCAAATATACACACATTCACTTAAATCTTTTATTAAGTGGTGCTGAAGGTTCTTCACCATCTTAACTTGGCAAGGTCTGTTAACTTCTTGTTGGTGATCATGATTGGCTACAACTGAAGAATTATGGCTACCAAAAGCCAGAAGGACATTTAACCAAATATTAGTGGGGGTGTATGTTTATATCTGAGACTCTAAGTATACCTGTATGTATTATGAGTGTACGTAAACTTCTGATCACAACTGTATGCTTAAATGTAAATGCTTATAATGCATGATGCAGTTATGTGGTTTTAGTTTTTCATAAATGTTATTTAACATCTGTAAGGCTTCATGTAATTGACTATGCTAGTGGCATGGTTCTTGGATTGGCAGTGATGTTCTGTAGTTGGTTATGAATTGTTGTGAAATTTAGCATAGCACACAAAGGGTGTGTGCAACTGCTTTGGTTTTCTTACTAGGGGTTTTCCAATTATTATTATTCTAGCATCAAAGCTTTGGTGAGACCTATCCCCAAGTGTTCCCTTAGAAACAGTTAGTAAACAAAAATTATGCTTTGCTGGCATGCAGGTCACAGTTCCCACTGACTAATGACTGTGTCCCAGTGGGGGGTTCTTTTGACATCTTGGAACTTGTAAGCCTCTTGTGTGATCATTAGGACTGTCACAGTGACATTAATGGTGAGAGCTGACAAACAATGACAAAGAAAGATGAAATAGCATTTTCTGAGAATAACTGATAACTAATGCTGATGCAATAATGCTGTATTATCATTTAATTTATGGGCTGTTTGTGTGTGTGTCTGCGTGTGCTTTGTGGTAATGAATACATCGGTGAAAAAGTACATTTAAATACTCATTTGCATGTTGATTAGCATGGCACTGGGCAAAGCTTAGAAATATCATCAACCCTATTTTTTGGTCCCGTTTTGAGCATCATCAGGTTTGCTTGTTTGCATGTTTGATTGTTTGTTTGTTTTATTGGGATCCTCATTAGCATGAGCCTTAGCCTTCTTCTTGGGGTCCTCCATTCAGACATACGCATACAAAGACATAAACAAGCAGGCTCTTCTCATAAACATGTTATTGAAATTCATAAAAACTACATAAAGACATAAAAACTGCACTGTTATGTGATGTTTAACAAATACAGCAATGATCAAAATTTGTACTAGAAAACTAGCTTTCCATTAAATAAAAAAATTATTTCAATCAGCATTATTTCTTCTATAATGTCTTGTACACATCCTTATATATTTCAGCAATCCCTCATCCTACATTTTTATACTTTACTTCCAAGATCAAGGTTATAAGAATATTTTTCATTCACATAGCACATACCCAAGAATGGCAGTGGGCTGCTAATCAACAGGAACCTAAGAGCCTTCATCAGGAACTCAGTGGGAATGTGGAGAACAACACTAGAGGCCAACTTCAAGTGAATTGCACAAGTCATCATCAAGTGTGGGGTTTACCAAAGAGATTCTCCGTCCCCACTGCTGTTCTGCTTAGGTCTGAACAATCTCAGACAGATCATTAACAAGACTGGCTACAGATACCAACTACAGAATGGAGCAAACATCAGCCACCTCCTCTACATGGATGACATTGAGCTGTATGTCAGGAGTGAACGAGACATCGATTCACTGATTCACACCACACGAATCTACAGCAATGACATTGGGATATCATTCGGACTAGAGAAGTTTGGTCGGATGGGAACAAAGAGACAGAAGCTAGTCAGAACTGTGCAGATTCCCCTACAAGGAGGCAGTATTGTAGACACTGAGGACAGCTAGAAGTACCTTGGAACCATGGGAACCATGAGGAGGCTGCTAGGAAAGTTGCAACACCAAGTACCTGCGGAGAGTGAGGCAAGTCCTGAGAACTCAGCTAAATGGGAAGATCAAGATCTGGGCAATCAAACCTATGCCCTGCTGGTCATCAGATACCCTGCTGGGATAATAAGCAGGCCAAAGGAGGAGATAGACGCCACTGACCTGAAAACAAGAAAGTTCCTTACCATGTATGGAGGGTTCCACAACAATTCCAGCACCCTGAGAGTGTACGCTAAGCGGAAGGAAGGAGGCTGAGGACTAGTGAGTGTCAGAGCCACAATAAAGAATGAAACAACATCCAACATCCAACAAGATCCATGAGTACAGCAGGAAGATGGCCACGACTGATCAGGTGCTTAGTGAATGCCTCAGGCAGCAGAAACTCCAAAAGAGAAGAGGAGCAAGAACAGGAGCCAGCATGGAAAGACAGGCTTCTGCACAGCATGTACCACCCGCAGAGAGGAGAAGTGGCTGATATATTAAAAAATCCTACCAATGGCTGGGCAAAGCTGGATTGAAAGATAACACAAAAGCACTAATCATGGCAACACAGGAACAAGCTCTAAGCACCCGCACAGCAGGGTGCAAGATGCTAGCAGGCAGGGTATACATGGAACACCATAACCAAGAGGCTGGCAAAGTATACAGGAACATCTGTGCTGAGCATGGCCTGGAAGTTGCGAGGTCAGAATAGGATACGCCACCAAGAGTGGGTCCTAGGAACAGCTAACAGCTAAGATAGTGCGCAGGACCCTCAAGCTTCCAGGTCATATATATCAAATTTAATTTGTAGTCACACAGACACACACAAACACATACACACACACACACTATATGTGTATATATATGTGATCAACTGTCTTCTTTCATTAAAATATTGATGCTATATTATTGTTCAGTAGTCTAAGAATATATTTTGTGATTTCCTTTATTCATTTATTTCTCACCTGATATTCAAGTATGTAATTTATGTTTTTGCTGTGCTTAAATGAATTGAATACAGAAATACATATCTACTGCACAGTAAAGAAAGTAGTGACCTAAAGTAGGCCAGCATTTTGATTACTTCTGATCAGATGCTGATAGCTCATCTTTAACATTCACAGCAGCACTCTGTCCACCCCCTGGAGCGACTAGATCAAATTCTCAATTAGTCTTGTTGTAAGTGTGCCATTGACCTTGAGAAGGGCTCTTTTTTAAGCATGGTTCCTGGTTTGAATGTTAAGCCTTTCAAGTCACTTGAGGACAAATAGTTTGTGAAGCACACACAGCAAGTGAAGAAATGTAGAAATGCAAGAAGAGGGATTTTATCGATACATTTATAACTAACATATGATAAGCAGCATGTTATTCTTAAGTGCCTGTTTTTTAAATAAATTATACTGCCAGTGCAAATATTCAATGCTAAGTTGCTCTCGATAGCCTTATCTCTTGTTTACAAACAAATGATTTACAGCAGACACATTCACACACAAACACACAACTGATTCATGGCTTCTAATTGGCCTTTAATGGAACCACTGTGTGTTAATAAAAATCAGCTGCTCGTATCTTTTTAGGAGTGGTGAACCGTGGGAGGAAGGGATTAAACTGGTTATTAAACAGGTAAGATGCTGTAATACTGGGGTGATTAATTCCCCAGGGAGCACCTTTCACAATGACCGTAATTGTAACCATCCTGAGCTTGTCTCTCCACCCCAATTCGCTGTCCCTGGTGCAGAATAACTAGTCTAAAACAAAGCTAGTGACAGAAGTAAAGGGGGAAAGGAAGCTGGGGGCAACGAAGCTGGAATTCTTAAATATGTTAAACTCAAGCAATTATCCACTGTGCTGAAATGGCAGTTTCAGAAAAATCTGATCAAGGGATTTATCGAAGAAAACAAAATGCTGGCTAGTGTTGATGTCTTACGGCATCAGACAAACCATTATAAGAAGCATTAATGCATGCTTGTCAAAATATCAAGTCATTTGTTGCAGATTTCTACCAAGCAGCATCATTCTCACAAACCTGCATTAGTTTGGTCAACATCTGGGCCTAAGAATGCAGAATCTTTGAGTATTAGTGCTTAACTTATGAAAAAAGTACTAATTCTTTTTGATGATGTTTTCTTTTCTATAACATTACTAGGATTTAATTAAGTAATTTCACTGGTGATCTATACTTGCTGGCCACCTTGTAATTATGCTTGTTCAACTACTGGTTAATGTAACTTTCTAATCAACCAATCCATTGGCAGCAACTTGATGCATTTAGACAACCTGCTGAAGTTCAATCAGAACATCAAAATGGGGAAAAAAAGGCGATTTAAGTGACTTTCAATATGTCATGATTATTCGTGCCAGACAAGGCTGGGCAGCAGTTTCTGAAATACCACTATTTCAGAAAGTGCTAATCTACTGGGAATTTCCTTCACAACTGTCTTTAGGGATTACAGAGAATGGCCTGAAAAAGGGGAAAACATCCAGTGAGAAGCAGTTCTCTTGTTGGTGCCAGAAGTCAGAGGACAATGACCAGACTGCTTCGAGCTGATGGTAAGGCAACTGTAACGTGTATGCAGAAGAGCATCTCTGAATGCAGCAGCAGAAGACCACACCAGGTGCCACTCCTGTCAGCTAAAAACAGGAACCTGAGGCTGCATTCTGCATAGGCTCACCAAAACTGAACAACAGAAGACAGGAAAAACATTGCCTGGCCAAATGTGCCTCGTTTCTTTTGCTGGGACATTCAGATGGCAGGGCCAGCATTTGGCGTAAACATGAAAGCATGGATCCATCCTGACTTGTATCAACAGTTCAGGCTGTTAGTGGTAGTGTAATGGTGTGGGGGATGATTTCTTGGCATACTTTGTGAACCTTAGTACTCAAAATATTTTGAACATGACAGTGAGTTGACTCTACTCTAATGTCCTCCACTGTCACCAAATCTCAATCCAATAGAGCACCTTTGGGTTGTGGTGGAATAGGAGATTCATAACATGAATGTATAGCCATCAAACCTGCAGCAACTTTGTGATGCTATCATGTCACTGTGGACCACAATTTTTGAAGAATGCTGCATCTATGCCATGAAGAACTGCAGCAGTTGTGGACAGGTCCAAACTAGTACTGACAAGGTGTAATTTATGAAGAAGGTGGTGAGTGTATATCCACATTTAAGGGTACCTGGTGCCAGAACTTGCTGAACAAAATATGTGGAGCCATCCACTGTGGTGACCCCTTGTCAATGAGGGAGTAACTGAAAGTATATTTTACTTTACAAAGACATGAAGGAAACGCTCTATTCAATCTGTCTTCCAAAATAACTCACTGATTTATGATCCCCAGTATAGTAAACAATATACTCTATAATCCACAAACCAAAACTGAGAGAATAAGGAGAAACTCATAAACATCATTCTGGATCATCACTGGTTACAGGATTTCCTAAAATTTTTCAGTTTAAGAATTTTTAGGCTAAGTTATTAAATTACCTATTAAATGCCAGTGTGAAAAGAAAGCATGCTTTGAATTCTACTAATCTAATTATTTAGTACAGCCAATAAATAAATAAATAAATAAAGCAGGGCTGAAAAGAGTTACACTCATTAAAAAACAAAACAAATTAAAACATTTGAAACGGCCTTTTCTTTCTTGCATTTTGTGGAGTGTCTGCATCAAATAGACATTACAGAAAAAGAAAATTACAGTCAAAAGTGCAAAGTCAAAAATTACATTTTGAACATGCTGTACACTCTATTGCAGAATATAATGGTGATATTTTAAATGTGCCAATTTTTGTATTATGTGCCATGGGCTGCAGTACAATACAGGCAAATGATACGCTATCCATCTAATAAATGTAGCCATCAAAGGCTTTGTCACAAAAGCAGTCTTTCTGTCAAACATGGTTGAATGGAATAATGGACAGGAGCTGCTATTGAATAAAATGAGAACTGTATCAAGTCTCTGGGTACCACATCAAAGGCTCATATACTGTGTTTTTACATTTGAAAGGTAACATTTTACAATAATTTTCCATCTGATTTCATCAAATCACAACACTTGATGACTTTTTAAAGTGTTTGTAGCACTTCACAGTCTTAGGCCTATCATGGGATTGCGGCCTAGACAGAAAAATTGAAATGAACAAATTGACAAACTGATAACAGCTGGCTGAGAGGATTGGGAATTATGAAAAATATTCAGGCGTTCCTGAAAAATGAAGCCTCCTCTGTAGCACCTCAGGAATCCCTCAGATGGTTTTCAAAGTTTTCAAGTGTTGCTCTGTAAAAGCTGAAGGAAGGGGAAATACGAGTGATTCTCTTGTCTCGTAGTGTTAAGAAAGTCGTCATTACCTCGTCTGTATTTTCTCATCACGCTCAGAGTGAAGTGCCTTGAAAAAGCCAGCACATTGTGTCATTGTGACACATTTTCCAAGATAGCTGTTTCATCAAAAGAAGCTTAGGTGTGTAATGACAGTGGTATCAATTGCCTTGTGACAGAAACCATAAGCACCATTTTTAAGTAACAACTCAGTGCCTCGTCAGATTTTTACTCTTGTCCAAGTTTCCAGGAGTTTTGCTTTAGTCTTCTGGTACAACAGAAAATACATTGGATTCTAACTGAATATAATTTTCTTTTTCCCTCTGCCTTTTATTCATCTTTCAGATTTCTTGAGTTGTCTTGTTTTTTCATTTGTTACTAAAGAACTCAGAGACTGGAATCATATAATTGCTTCAAAGCCATCTACCGTTTTAGGTGAGTTCAGCAAAGCGTAACAGAATGAATGTCTTCTTTTGTGTTAATAGAGTGACTCTGCATTTCTCTGTAGCCCACTCTTGTAAGATTAATGATGGGGGCCAAGCCCTCCTTAAGGCTCATTCATTACCATGGGCTCATCTCCCTTCAGACAAATATAACACCATGAATCACTATTCTCTTGTGCCATGTAGGTCTGTGGACATCACTGGATCAGTTTGCTGTTTGCAATTTCCTATGCGGAAAGGCTGAAAAAAGAGATGATTGTGCGTGCCTTTGTGCCTTTAAGGATATTAAAAAAATGTAAATGTTTTCAACATGTTCTGACAAGAGGAGTTATTATATTAGCCTGGCAAGTAAGAAGAAAGATTTCTTATAGGACTGGGTCTCCATCCTGCTTTTGTTTTGTTAAACAGACATGACATTGGCCATGATCAACACATTCAGTAATTCTGAAGCTTTTAGATAATCGAGCCATTTGTCAACACACATTGAGAGACACAAGATAAAAAACTACCTGTTTGCTATTGTTTAGGTCGCCCTCATGCTGCATTGGGAGCCTTCAAGATACTGACATGATACTTAAGGGAGTTTTCTGTGATCCCTTATTTGTCCTATTGGTGACTGTGGAGTGCCTTTACCATTGGGAGGTGTTCCTGGTTTGCAACGGTGTTTAGGTAGATGGTATGTGCTATAAATCCCAGGACCCACAGTTTCCTGGCAGAACATTGTATTGTAATGATAATGATATCCAAGGTTATTCACCGTTCAGTGGTTTTAATGTTGCGGCTGATCAGCATTTATGAGAAGCACTGGAACAGAGTCAAGTCACAGTCTTGCATACACTTACGTATATCATGTTTAATCTGACTGATGTACTATTGGAAAAATATTTCTCATGAGATAATACTGTTTCCAAAAATGCCTAGTCAGAGTGATGAAATTTGCTCTTATACTGTACCTGCTGTCCTTACCTGGACTCTTAAGATTTGAATTTAAGGCCGTTATGCATTTAGTTTAGGCAGGTAGGTTGGTAGGTAGATAGACATGTAAAAGTGAAGTAAATACAATCACGCAACAAAGCATTGATTCAGCAACAGCAAATTGGTCCCCTCAATAACAGAAAATAATGGGCTTCAATCAGCAATATTCTCTCCTCTTCTGTTTCATGAAGCGAGGCTCAGGCAACAGATCATGAAATATGTAATAACTTATAATAAATCTTACAATAGTCTTGATGTGCTCCAAAAGATTCAAAAGATCTTCCTGTCTTTGCAGAATTGTTTTTTTTTTTTTTTTAATCATAGGTTTTGAGTTCAAAGAGGAGGGTGAATTATTGACTCGAGTATCATCAAATCGCAACATATATTACACCCAAAGTGCTTGCAAACTTTTGGCAAGAAATTACAGCATGATATATTTCTGCACAAGGTTGTGATTGAATCACAACTGTAGTTCAGTCGGCAACAATGATATTGTTACTTTTCAGTACTGGCTGGCTGCACAAGTTGGAAAAAGGGAGTGAGTCAGAGATGTGATCGAGGTATAATGGAGTTCTTCACAGGTCAGCGCAGAACTATTGACCTCTCAGTGGGTTCTCTCTGTCCTCCACTCATCCACCACAACATGTACCACTCATCAGCAGTCCATCAGCCCAGGGTTTCCAGGAAGAGCTCAGAATTTCAAATTGTACTTTTGTCCAGCTCCTGTCCCGTTTACAGATTCAATTTCTCGTTCCCTCAGCATTCACTGTAAACTCTGGCCAGCAGTGCTCTCATGCATCAATCAAAATAGCAAATGGTTGTGTAATGAGATGAGATGGCTGCATACAAAATAACTGGCCAGCTTCCAAGCGCATTAGTCTCTGTTACAATTTTCTCCTAATCAGCAATTTCCCCCTGCTTATCACGCTCCCTTTATTATTCTCTTTTACATTTGCATTTTGGATATAGGAGGAAACACTGAATTAGAGGTTATCCCTAACAACCCACACAGATTGAATTGTTTCTGTCCCTTCCATGAATATTTTCACAGTACCTGATTCGTATCCACTAGAGGTGGACGGTACTTTACCCAGTGGTGAGCTCATATTGTAATTATAGATAGGATGGCTATTATGTTGTGTGGGCTCTATGTTTTTCCCTGGCTCTATGCTATTAGATTGCTCTTGATGCATTTGTATCACAACAGATATTCAGGTGTACTGGCAGCTGTATGTATATGTTGTGAAAGTGTCTTCATGGGTGTAATTCAAGGAAAAGCAGAAAACGTTGTTGCAACCTCAGCATCTTTCCTGGAGGATTTTTATCTGTGATTAAATTCTTTCAGAGCCTGACAGATTATCTTAGATAAAGTTTGTACAGTGCGTGTGCTAAAAGTGATAAGGCTTGTGTTATTCTACATTTTTTATTGTCAACAAATCTCATGTAAAAAAAAGAAAAAGAAAAAAAAACTCAAACCAGCTGTGTGTTAGTTCACACCAGAGCTTGCTGACTTCTCTACCTTGGTTGTTACGCGTAACAACAGGTTCAGTGCTTCTTACCTGAAGATTTAAAATCTGTGTAAATGAATGGCAAAAGCTGCAGCAAGTTTGAGTTTTCGGCTATGGATTCTTACTTACTAAAGCCTTTTAAACCCTACTCCTTCTCAAGGTCTTACAAGGTTCTTACATTTCTACTGCAGAGGCTGCAGGGAAATTTAGTGATGCCTTTTTCAGTTGGGTCTATCCTTAATGTTGCACTCCCACAAAATCCAGTTGAACTATTAACCTCTTTCAAAAGCAAATGTCTCTCCATTCTTGACTGAATTTCTCCAATAAAACTGGAAAGTTTAAATCAAACTGCACTCCCCTGGCTAAATAATGTCAATCAGTCCCCAGAGCCAATTAAATCCAGCTAAGTCTTTCACTATATTATTGCATAATATGGAGCAAATTAAATAAAAAAAAATACAAGAAGGATGTAAGATCATAACTTACCATTACTCAGTAAGACTCATTCTGAGAGATATACTACAAAGCAAATTAACAAGAGAGATTAAAAAAGCTCTACAGTTGAACTTAAAGCCAGCATTTTTCTGGTCACAAAGGTGGTTCCATTTTTACTTGGTTAGATCACAGAAATTTGTATGATTTCATTTGGCTGTAGGTGATTTATCATCAAGAATTTTAAACTCATATAATTAATTTCACTTTTATGGGGCAACAGGTTAAAGTGATTTCCACGTGTCCTTCATTAGGCTGTGGGACAGTGTCTTAGTCAAACACATTGTTCAATTTAAAGTTTCACAGCTCTAATTTGCAGCTGTCATATTAAATAAAAAGCAACACAAACAGTGCACTGAGGTGTAACCAAATATTTTAACCCAGGAATTCCCGACACTGATGATTTTCTACAGCACTGCTCGCTTGTGTTGCATTTTTTTATTTTCTTTATAAATCTGATTGGAGTAGGGAACACTTAGCTGATGAAATTCTGAGTGCAAGAAGAGTCAAATAACATGTCAAATGCCCCTTTTTATGTGGGCGTACACAGAACCTGCAGCAGAAAGTCCATGTTATTGAAAGTTAATAACCTCTTTATCAATAGATGTTAGGTTTGACTGGAGTTGTAGGTTTTGGTCAAACCAGCTAACACAGATAAAGTTTATGTTGAACTTGCTTTGTAGTATCCCCCCCCCCCACACACACACAAACACATTGTTTGTGGACAGATTTTGTCAACAAAACAGTGCCCCTGCCACACAATGTGACGGTAATGGCTCCATATCACTTTCATGAAGGTAAAAATGAAGGCCAAGAACACAGATGGATGTGGTCCAAAAACTTATTGGAACATCGGCTGGTGTGATCCCATTTCAAGATGGTCTCTAGCTGGAAACTGTTATTAGTTTTCTGTAAAATCCACCCTGTTACTGTGTGCAGAACTGTAGCTCAGAAAAGCATCAAGTGAGGCTACCTGTGTAGCTTCGTGGAAGGCTATTTTAGTAACATCTAAACAATTTAGAAAGCATCATATTTTCCACAGAATTTCAGGATGGGTATAGAATAAAATGGTAATAATGATCCAGGGATTTTTTTTTCTCTCTCTCTCTAAGGGTAACATGAATTTAACATTTGGTTTTAAGTGAAATATATTAGTTTGCGGGTGACCCGGTAGTTCTGTGTTTAGTTATGTCATCTCACAACAAGAAGGTCCCCGGTTTGAACCAGCTGCCTGGTGCCTTCTTGCATCGAGCTTGCATATTCTCCTTATGCAAGCATGGACTTAGTCTGGGTACTCTGGGTTTCTCCCACAAGAATGTTGTGTTAATTGGTGGCTGTACATGGGAATAGTTGTCTGTCTCTTTGTGTTAGCCCTGTGACAGACTGTCGACCTGACTGGGGTGTACCCTGCCTCTCGCCCCGTAACAGCTGGAATAAGCTCCTGCAAACAAGAATCTGAAGTAGAAGAGAATGGATGAATGTATATTAACTGGCGTTGACGCCCTTCAGGATGAAAAAGTTTAGTTATTCCTAAACAGTTTTTCTGGTACAAGCCTCATGTCAAATTCAAAATTGCATAATGCTTTGGTTTGGGCACTGGCTGATCTGCAGTGCTTAACAAGTTTATTACACCACCTGTCATAAAAACAAGAAGAATATTTTTTTGCCAAAAACTTGTTTAAAACTCAAAGTTATATTGTTATGTATTAGTCAAATTACAAACTGAATTCACATATTCCCAAATTTGAGCCGGCACACTTCTCTGAGGAGTCAGAGATTATTCAAGCATTCAGTTTAACATTCAATTACTGAAGCACATTTTTCTGTTCAGGAATGCAAGTAAATATTTGTAATTTGGCATCTTTATCAAAAAATAATAATGCGTCTTAGTATTTGTTTCAGCTTTTTTGTAAAAAAAATAAATAAATAAATAAAAGTAAATTAAAAAAATCATGGATAATAACAATAATTATGTTTTAGCATTAAAAATATCTTTTTGATTAAATAGCCTGCACATCCTGGTGGATTAAACATTACAGAAACATAAAAGAAATGATTTTGCTAATTACCAGTGCTGTTAATTTAGGGCAGTTGTGACATCAACCTTACATTCAGTGGTGATCTAATAAATTTGTTAAGCACTGTATATGAAATAGGTTCATTTTAATCAAACAGGGTATTTTCTCTGCTTTCTCTCAAACAACACCAGCACTGACAGTGAGGCATATTGTAAAAGCTGGTGAACATCCTTTTTCAAACAACTGTTTCACAAAACTCAGGTCTCAAAGTATTTTATGCTAAATACTTTATATTACTGAGCCAACATGTATTGAGCGCAAAAAGGTTAATTCGCTCTGCCGTGGCTGCTGTTTGACAGCCATTTTAGAGACAAATGCAAGGTGGGTTGTTGAGTGAATAGGGGAGACATGAGTCAGGTTGGTCTCCATTTACTGCGCAAGAGAATGGATGCTCAAGGGCCTTGACTACTCATAAGAGCACCAGCCGAACAGTGAGAGGATAAGAGATAGGCTTGTGTAGTAATTTGTAGTATTCATGCTACATTACACAAGCAGTTGTTGAATTAAAGCACTCTAAAGAAGCTCTTCTTCTTCTTCTTTTTTTTAATGAAATTATAACTGCTGTACCGAGTCAGAAAATATCTGCCACTAAAAGTTTTTGTGAACTATTTCATTTCTGGTAAGATCCTTTTTTTATTTCAATAAGTGGAATTAAGTTGAAGTTGCAGTGTATTATTAACATCCTTGGAAAGAGTTTTTGTGTTTTGTCAGTGTAACCTCAAAGAAACACCAGCACTAGCAAGTACTCCGAGAACCTTGTGTTTCCAATTACTGTTTGTATGGCTGCTTTCAGTATAGAAAGAGAAATGCTCCTGTGATCACAACGTTCTTGTAATGACAGAGTGAACCCATCAACGGGGTGGCAGCAGAGCCAGCCGGCATTAATGAATCTTCAACGTGCGACACGGAGCAATTATATGTGATGTTACTATGGCCTATTCTTTTCTTGTGAAGAACCATCCAATTATCAGTTGATCCGAGAGTTTCCAGGGAATCACAACAATTGTCACTTGTAATTTTGTTGTCGCACACATGATGAGAAATGTAACTTAGCAACAAAATGGATGGGTTTACAGGACTGTGCCACACCAGGGCAGTTTGTTGTTGCACTCTAATTAGATCCGACAAGCATGTCAGCGTTCACAATTTCCTGCCATTGCTTCTTGCTTCTTTAGAAACAAAAGGCAAAACATAGATGCGCTTCCCCTGAGCTTAATGAACAAAAAGAGAAACTGTCTATAAACAGTAATTTCCATATTATTATGATATCTGAAAAACATGGCTGACAAACTGTGGGTCCCCTTTATTGTTTCTATTCTTCAGCCCTGTAGTTGAAACATCGATCACCTCTTGTGTTTGCTGTATTTTACTTATGTTCTACTTATTCTACTTATATTTGTCTGTTAGCTTCCTTAGCCTCCTAACAATATCGCATGACCGCCAACATTCTGTATCCTTTATCATGATGTTTCAATTGTGCTATCAAAGCTACTGGTCAAACTGACGCTGAGCAAAAGCTTCAAAATCTACTCAGAAGACCCAGGTTGGAAAACACACCTTTCTATCAGACCTTTTTATGTAATATCACAGGAGTGGAGTGAGGAACAGCTTTCATTCTTCCTTCAATAAACTATTATTAGAATTTCATAAAGAAATCAGTCAGCCCCAGCACCAGTGGCTTCTCAGCCTTTGGTTGATTCTGCACAGCAGCTTTTGGAAGTGAGTCTACCTTGCTGTGTGGTTGGCACAATACCTGAACAGCTGCACGTACAACACAGAGGGAGAAAGTGAATGTTTATGCTATGCTGTGTTATGCCTTTTTGAATAAGCAAGCATGTTTTGTGTTTTCACCAGCTTACCTCATGCTCTTCTCCGAAACTACGTGCCAAATTCTGACTATGTTGGATATCTTAAGTTGAATGGGTAGTGCACCATTAGTCTGTTTTTCAACCTGTCACTCAACTTGAGCTGCTTTAGAAGTCCCTGCTTTGGACAAGCAGGCCACTAGGGGGCACTATGTAACCTGCTGTCTCATTTCCATTGTGGACTGGTTTCAGTTGTAGACTGGTAGGCTCCAGTTCTCTACACTGTCACTGCGCTCTGTGGCCAGTGTTCCCAGAATCACACTATATAAGTGGGAGAACTGTAGACATACTCCCTGAGGCAAAGCTACATTTCATACACAGAGGAATATGAACACTGGGACTGCAAGTCATCAGATCCACCCACACATGCAGAATTAAATGAAGGAAATGATTCTTTTTCATGGTTCTTATTCAAACCTGACCCAGCCTTGATACAGAGGAGAACTGTGGGGCAGTGGATTTATTTCTTTTTTCTTTTCAATACACTTGCATTTTTTGGGGGTGGGGTGGGGGGTGGGTGGGGAGTTGTAATATAAGTAATATAATGATGATTTTATCATCAGAAATCTTAAACTGTCAGATAGGTTCTAGAATAGAATAATTTTCCATAAATTATTGTTTGACTCATCCAGTTTATCTTCACTAACATACTTTTATGCAAAAGGGAAATGTTTATTTTAGGATAAATCTCTTTCAAAAAGCCCTGCTCTTGAACCAGTGGATACTCCTGCCTTATTCTACGGCTCTGCTTTTATAAGCAGTCTGATGTAATAGCAGAATTACTCCTGTTCTGCCTGTTTTCAGCCGGACACCTACCCTTTCTATACATAAATGCACTGCTATTTAGATGCTCTCACGCAAGTGGGCTGTTCTAACAAAAAACGGTGAGCTTTGCATGGAAAAAGCTCTTATACAATGTCCTCTAACATTCATAATTGTACTGATATGCAGGTCCTGGCTGATCCGTGCATGAAAATAGACAGACATGTGGAGGCATGCATAGCCTGTGTGGCTACAGAGCACATGCTGTCAAGCATGTTCTTTCAACTACAACTCAGCTATACATACTGTCACAGTTAAGCACCTCTGTGCTTATCCAGCTGAAGGAAAGAATGTAAGGTATGGGAAGCTATCTACTGCATATATGACATTGTCCTGGCACAAGAACACAGAATTTCTTCAGAGATTCTTTTTCTTAAATTTATGGTTTAAAAACATCTTGGTATGCTTGATCTACCTTATAGAATCTGCAAGGGAGGGGCACGTTGCAATTTATGTATATAGCCCTAAAGAAAAAAAAAAAGCAGATTAGTTCAACATCCGTGTGAAACCTCAAGACGTCTAAAGTTTGTGATTTTGCAAACATCTGTTTGTGTAGCTCTTTTCTTATTTTTCTGTTCTCAGTCTTGTGTTAAAGCCTTTTTTTATGTAATGGAATCTTCTCTGTCTTGGTGGCAACACCACTTAAAAAGCTAGTCATAAAAAAAGTGACAGTTGTTAGGTTTGGAGTCTGAGCTTATAAATAAAAAAAACAGTTTATAAAAACTGTTATGCTCTTAGTAGTACTAGAGAAGATAAACACAAGCACATAGTCTGAATGAATACATTATAACGCAACATAAACAATGCATGCTCCTCTTGGGTAGCTGTTAAAATAAGTTATATAATGAGCAGGACGTTTTTTCAGTGGAAAAATAAAACAGCAAGTCTGTCTGCTCTCCTTCAAATCAATTCTGTATTTCAGTGGTAGGAGGGAGTATTTCAGCGAGGGAGGGTCAGTACAAAGAAGAGTAGCTTGCTGTTGTCACTTTCTGTTATCTTTTACTTACCATTTGCAGCGACTTTTGCATAATCTGCGCTGTGAGTTAGGTGTCAGTTTCACTATGTAGCACAATGGGAAGTTGGGAATCAATAACCTGCCAGTAAGTGTGCGAGAGAAAGAAAAGACAGAGACTTTGCATATATCCAGCAGAGTGAAGAGAGTAATTTCCTTTCTTTGGAACAAAGCGCTGATCCCTAGAACACAGCTCAGTATTTAGACAGAAAGCACAAAACATTTCACACTCCATAGCCCCCACATTGGGGACAGCTAGCCAGCACCAAACAGGATCCTTTTGCCACCAAAAAAAAAACTCCAAAAAGAAAAAAGTAATCGATTCAGCCAAGTTCTGAAATCACTGTTCGTCTTGGTCTACTTTGACTTTACTCTTATAAATCCCATTTTATGCTGCCCCGAAGGTATAATTTTGTTTTGAGATATAGGGACTGCTCTGCATGTGAAGTCACGGTAATCATAGGATATAACATTCTAAGTGACGTGTTGCATTTTCTGTTGGATGTATAGCTGCATTTCAAACCTACAATAACTTAATGGTCACAGAAAGTGTTTTTTAGCTTATAGTTTGATATTTGCATATCCAGACCAGCAGTTATATGTGACTTGTCTTTGGTGGCCATGCATTTACAAAGAGTACTGTGGCTTTTTAAAGTATTTTCACAAAAAAAAAAACAGATTTCTGCTGCGGCTAAAAACAACGCACCAAGAGTCAACTAAAACAATAAAGCTGACTGTAACAGGGCTGCAACTAATGTATTTGTATTAATAATTAATCAGATACATTTTTATGCCTCTGTGCAGGCGACAGCCATTGCTGACTTACAAAACTTGACAGCCAACAGTGGAAAGAGCGGCATTTTTAATGTATAACACGTTTCCAAATTCTGCCTTTTTGATGACAGTCATGTTTGCTTGTTGCTTGTGTTAAGTCTGATTTTTGACAGTACAGCAAGGCTGCTGACACTGAAGGTTTAGATGTCCAGAACTTTGCACTAGCATATACAAACAAAGCTAGAGAAATAAAAAAATGTCTGTTCTTTCCATGTCTTTTTTCTCTTTCAAGTCCACAAGACCAGATTGTGATGTGACTGGAATTCCAGATCAGTTTACTCACTTGTTCCAGACCTGTTGGACATATGGATTAATGTTGTGGTATATATATATATATATATATATATATATATATATATATATATATATATATATATATATATATATATATATATATATATATATATATATATATATATATATATATATATATATATATATATATACACTGAGAGTTCTTGTTTTTCCATTAGTAAAGTAAGTAACCCACCTGCCCCCTGCTGCTTTCAGAGGAATTAAGAGGGTATATTGCAGCCAGGTGATGCTAATCAAATGCACTTGATTAATTGATCACCAAAAAGTCTGAACACTTCTATAAAAACAGAGGTTTGGACATTTTGTTGGTCTGGAGCATTCAGGTGTGTGTTCACACAATACCAAAGAGGAAAGACATCAGCACTGATTTTAGAGTTATAAGGTCATTTCCTATCAATTTTAAGTCCATCATCCAGTGAGAAAGATTATTCCAGAAGTGTAAATACTCGCAATAGTTGCCAGTTACCCAGGAGTGGATGTCCCAGCAAATTCACCCTAAGGTCAGACTGTAAATGCTCACAGAAACGGCACCCCCCCCCCCAAACAAAAACAAATGTTTATGGCAGTAAAATTGGAAAAAGACTGAACTAGTATGGCTTGTTTGTAAGAGGTGCTGGGAGATGGTCTCTTCCCTCTAACTAAAAAAAAACAATATAACAGCACAGCTTACATTTCCAAAGTTGCACGTTAAAAAACCATAAGGGTTCTGCAACAATGTCCTTTGGACAGACAAGAACAAAGCCGAGGTGTGGCCTCATGCACAGTGCCACATTTGGTGAAAACCTGGCAAAGCATATCAGCGCAAACACTTATACCAACTGTGAAGCACGGTGGTGGAGTGGTGATGATTTGGGCTTGTTTTGCAGCCATGGGACGTGGGCACCTTGCAGTAATTGAGTCGACCATGAACTCCTCTGTGTGCCATCCGTCTGACGGCTAAAGCTTGGCCAAAGTTGGGTCATGGAACAGGGCAATGATCCCAAGCACATCAGCAAATCTACAACAGAATGGCTGAAAAAGAAAAGAATTGAGATGTTGCAATGGCCCATTCATTTTTCCAGACCTCAACCTGACTGAAATGCTGTGGTGGAACCTTAAGAGAGCTGTGCATTAACAAATGCCTGTAAATGAAATGAAGCAATGTTGTAAAGGAGAGTGATGTGAGAGACTGATAAAGTCATACACAAAGCTATTGTAGTTAATTTTTCACATAGTGCTTCTGCATTTTGGCTTCATTTTTGTTAATGTCATCTGAGTTTGTAGTTAAATAATTTAAAAATTTGGTCAGGATCAGGTGATTTTTTTTATCCTAACATAAAACTAAGAAAGTTTCCTTTTTTACTTTCTTTTTATTATGACTGTATATGTCATTTCTTTTATTACAGCACCTGCTTAGTTTTCTCTGACAATTAGCAAAGAAATATGAAATAGTGGAGCAGTTTATGTCAGAGCACTTTTTTGTACTGCTGCTAAAGACATGGTCACCAACATATTTACAGTATCTGTTTCAGTAATTTAAAGTCATCTCCCAGAATGGGTTCAAAATAGCATGAAATGACATGTGAAAAGCTGAAAATTAGTTAACACGACACTTTAAATGTCCTTACAAGTGGCATGTTAACATTTAGAAAGCGTGTTTGGTGTTGCTGCAAATGACTTTTTGCTTCATCATATTTGCACCAACATGAATGCTAGATTCTTAGTCTTTTACATATTGCCATGAGATAGGCTTGTGCTGTATAGTCCTGTGTGACTAACCTGGACTCATGCATTTCTCCCCCGTCTGTAATCAGCAAGCCTTTTTATCCCTCAATGCTGCCACTGGCTAGAATGCTGGTAAACCTTCTTGCATATCCAGAGAGAAGACATTTCTGTCCACTTACAATTGTTTCTGCATTGCTGGAATTGGATCATAAGCCATCACAGAAACATTCAAGGTTACATGAACCGAATATCTTGTTGCTCCTAATATTTACTTGAACAATAACTAAACATTTCATCTCTGTATTATTAGTACTTAAACTGTTTTTTTGTGCGTGTAAACATCAAGGTGTGCTGGAGAGAGTAGTGTTTACGTGTGCATGTACTTATAAAGTGTGAGTCCTCTTGTTGTATCCTCAGGGGTTGATGGCTGAGCTCCTTGGGAGGGGTGCTGCAGTATTTACCACCTGCTATGAAACAAGCCTTCTGTGCAACTGTGATAGTGTCATATGAAGTGAAATGAAAGTTATGCCTCTCCATATCAATGCGTCCTGTTTTTTGAATAATATTTCCATGGCATTCCTACTTTTATTAGATTGTGTACAAGTGCTGAGTGAGGAGGCAAAGTGAGGAGACAGAGCAGGGATGACAGGTAACAATTGTCATGTTCGTTTCTGTATGACAAGTTGCTGGCTGCTTTGAATATTTCCATCCACTTAACAAGTGAACTCAGCTAACGCCCATATTTCAAGATCACTTAGTTTACAAAATCTCAGCTTTTCTCTTTTGAAAATCTTCATCTTGTACAAGAAATAGCAAGATCATAAATAATATAATTTCAACCGTAGTTATCTAAATCCTTTCTTTTTCTTGTTTCATTTTTTAACTGGCCCCAGGACACTGCCACCACTAAACAGACCTTTTCAAAAAGAAAAACAACAACAAAAGCCCATCTTTGACATTTTTTTTTTGCATAAGCCCAGAATTATTTGTTTTATATGGTATTTGTGCACTGAGTAGATCTTGACCTGTTGGTGGTCTAAAAATGCAAGTTTTGCAGTATTAATTAAATGCAGCTTTTATTTTGATCCTCTGATGTTTTCACCCCTGAGATGAGCTGGACAGAGTGGGAATTCTTAGTTTTTGTACAGCACAGTGCAAAAGCCTTGACCTATGTCCAAAGAGCAAGACTTTCATGTAATCTTTTATAAAATGGTCTTGAGGAATAGATCTCCAGGATTTCAGAAGGTCTTTCAAAGTTTTTCTTTGGACATTGGCTGCCTTTTCAGTCATTTTCAGCGCAGTCCTTGTACCTGACCATTTTCAGAGGAATGTTTGTCTGTGAAACCACTGAACATTGACCTACATGTACGAATGCTTTTAGCACCAAAAAGGCACCTAACCCAAGGCATGAACCACAGTTGTGTCTATACATAACAGACAACTTTTCAAAGAACCAATTTTAAAATGTATCTTTAGGCACTTTGTTACTGGCAGCCTGTAACAAAAATTTCGTCCCATTTCTTGCCAACAATAACACAGTTTAACAGGCATAAAATAGCAATTTTGCACCAACAATGATGGCAATTCGGTGATTTCCAAATGTGATTAAGCCACTAGCTGAAAACTTGGCAAGTCTTGGCATCATGTGCAACATATGATTAAAAATGTGAGGAAACTGAACTAGTGTAAGACAAAAGAAGAAGTGGCATGGGAAAGTCATGGGAAATGGGGAAAAATCCACCAAAGACCTGACATAGGACCTCAGAGATGCATCTGGCCCTTCAGTTTATGTTCACTGAAGACTCATCAGAAATGGTCTCAATAGAAAAATGGCTAGAAAGAGGCCATCCCTAAAGAACAGAAACAGGGAGGAAACAGGGACAAAAGGCTGAGATATGCCAAATTGCACAAGAACTGGACCAAACTGTTATGGCAACTGTTATGAAGTGATGAATCCAAATTAAAAAATTTTTGGTTCAAATTGGCATTGGCATTTACAGAGGTCAGGAGAGCGGTATAACAGTGAGTGTCTACAGCCATCCATGAAGCACGGTGAAGGCTCTGTCATGTCAGCAGTGTTGGGGATCTTGTTAAAATTGAAAGAATTATGAACACAGAAAAGTACAGTCGGATTTTAATCCAGGATGCAATACCATCTGGAAAGCATCTGATTGACAGCGACTGTTAATGGAGTAATACCTGGAGAGAAAAACACACAGTGGAACACTATCATTCATGGATTGGCCTCCCAAGAGCCCGGACCGCAACATAATTAAAACATTGTGGGATCATCTTGACAGAATGTAACAAAAAGCAGCCAACATCCAGAGATGAGCTTTGAAAGTCCTTTAAGAAGCCTGGAGAATTATTCCTGGAGACTACTTAAAAAAATACTAGAAAGCTGCCTCAGAGAGCTCAGGCTCTGTTAAGAATAAATGTGGTTATACCAAATACTGACTTTCAAGCTCTAGAATTGTACAAAATCTCTGGTTTTGCCTTATGTACTGTATTTCCATGTATGTTTGCATGTTTCAGTGAGTCACTGCACCCATTTTCCCCGCAAAATATAGAGAAATGAGGGGTGGCTCAAAACCTTTGCACATTGCTGTATAGTTCATACAGTCAACCAATTTTTAAGACTCCAATGCTTCATGGTCTGTGAAAATTTGTGTAGAATGTTTTTCTCCTTACTGACGCTCTGATTTTTTAGATGGAGGGGGATTACTTTTCTTCAAACATGAGTTCCCTTGTCAAATTTTGCATAGTCTGCAGTATTCTGGGCCAAATCTCCTCTCTTCTGAGTTGAATACATTTACAAAAACTCTGCGTTCTTTAAAAATGTTCCGCATTGCAGCTGGAAAACCCTGTGACCCTGTTAACGTATACACAGAAGTGGTCTGCTGTCTTTTTACCGCATCTATTCTGTATCCTGTTATGTTGTTTCATCAGTGCTGTTGACATCAGGACAAATCTTGGAACTTGATGCTTCTGATTTACTTCTGGTTACTGTCCATTCCATTACATGTCTGTCATAGCACCAACTCACTGCTGCTGATTTATAGTTTTTCTGACGTCAGCAGTCCTTTGTGGTTACATCTAAGAAAAATATTAAAGATTATTGGAATTAAGAGTCTTTGGTGTCTTGGATGCTTCAAATATCTTGTAAAGATGCTCATGGAAGGACACGGGGAGTGGATTAGGTTCCAGCTAAACATTGAGAACTGCAGGAAAATGCAGTAAAGCTGACAGGGAACAAGCTGTAAGTTTGGTGGTGAGTGTGATTCATTGGACTGTTGACCTTCCTTTAAGGGAGATGATGAACAACCTGGTACCAGACCCCAGGCATCAGGCCCTGCTCTCTCTCTCTCAGCCGTCTGCAGCTTCACCTTCAGCTCACATTTAATCACTCTGGCAGCCATCGGCTGATAAATAGCCGCCATATGGCTACCTTCCTCACCTCTTGCTCCATCCTGCAAAACAAACAACAAAATGTCACTGCTATTGCAATGGTGCCACCTAGTCCTTCCGTAAGCCCAGTATCTCTTCCAATTTCCACCCCACACCCTACCCATCCAAAATAGCAAGCATTATTGCAGCTAATGGAGGCGATGGCAGAAATACTGGTGCACTGCTGCCCTTTCTAAAGCATATAGCCTTGACAATACAATACTATAGGCATTGTATCATTTTTTTAAAATCAGGTTTTTGAAATAAAACTTTTAACTTGCCACTTCTAGTATTTTTAAATTGAGTAAAAGACCTTATGTTACCCTAATATACAATACCTCTCAATACCCAGAATCAAGACTTACTGTTTTCTTATTAAGACATGATGAAGAATGCCCCAGGAGCCCATATTTAATACAGTTCTCCTCTATAAACAGAAGTATATAAGTTTGCAGAGTTTCTCTTAAATGCTGGAGCACATATGTAGACTCTAATGGTGGTATGATTGAGAAAACAAGCAGAGACACACTATACTGCCAAAAGTATTGACTCACCCATTCAAAGCATTGAATTCAGGTGTTCCAGTCACTTCCACGGCCACAGGTATAGAAACCAAGCACCTAGGCATGCAGACTGCTTCTACAAAGAAAGAATGTAAAGAACTGAGAAAGAATGGATCACTCTCAGGAGCTCAGTGAATTCCAGAATGGAAGATGATAAGATGCCACTTGTGCAACAAGTCCAGTCGTGAAATTTACTTACTACTAAATATTAAACAGCCAACTGTTAGTGGTATTATAACAAAGTGGAAGCAATTGGGAATTACAGCAACTCAGCCACGAAGTGGTAGGCCATGTAAAAATCACAGAGCACAGGATGCTGAGGTGCAGAGATCGCCAACTTTTTGCAGAGCCAGACGTACAAACCTCCAACCTTCATGTGGCTTTCAGATTAGATAGAAAAATGGTGCGTAGAGAGCTTTGTGGAATGGGTTTCCATGGCTGACCCCCTTAGTTCCAGTGAAAAGAACTCTTAATGCTTCAGTATACCAAGACATTTTGGACGATTTCATGCTCCCAACTATGTGGCAACAGTTTAGGGATGGCCCCTTCCTGTTCCAGCACGACTGTGTACAGAGTACAGAGCAAGGTCCATAAAAGACATGAATGAGAAAGTTTGATGTGGAAGAACTTGACTGGCCTGCGCAGAGTCCTGACCTCAACCTGACAGAACACCTTTGGGATGAATTACTGTGGCGAGGCAGCCCTTCTTGTCCAACATCAAATGGTCTTCTGGAAGAATGGTCAAAATTTCCCATAAACACACTCCTGAACCTTGTAGAAAGCCTTCCCAGAAGAGTTGAAGCTGTTATAGCTGCAAAGGATTGGCTGACATCAGATAACACCCTATGGATTAAGAATGGGATGCCTCTCAAATTCATATGCGTGTGTAGACAGTCGTAAAGCCTTTCTGCCTGACTTTGGGGATGTTACCTGGGCAGGAGTTAGCTCAAGGGTCATCTAAAGAATACCCCAACACACACTTCATCTTTAAACACAGAAATACTCCCCGATGACAGTGAGTAGCCACGGCAAGAAATTCACAGAAATAGAGAAATGCTAGTTCTTTAAAGATAAAAGGAGCGTTCATATTTTTAAACTTTTGATTGTGTTCTTAATATCCAACGTTAATAAATTGGTCTCAGTTTCTACAGTCTGGTCAACCATTTTTATGCCGAGAGTTATTTTGCTGCTATAATGAGACCACCCTGTGAGCAATTAGGTTTCTTAGGTTTCCTTGGAAACACCCATTAATTATGATGCCTTAATATGAATGAGAACATTATTCTGCAATACTATGTAACATTTTAATGTTGCTATTTAAATGCAAATTTTGACTTAATGACCCCAATTTAACTGCAATGAATAAGTTCAATTTCAATGTTTGTATGCCTTTTATGTGCATTTAAAACATTTAACTCGTTTGAGCGTTGCGTCATGGTCACCCATTTTAGTGCACAAAAAAAGTATTAGAAGAAAATGTCTTCTTTCTGTGTATTACGGAGAGCATTTACACAGTCTGTTATTTTTCATGCAAAGTAGCTGACTGTTATAAATACAACTACTCCTTTGGTGAATTAATTTTGAAATTAATTCTGTGTAGTAAGTGTCAAGATAATGGTGTTATTAAATGGTCCCCACATACTACTATTAATAATTAAATGCAGCATGAAGGTAAAATAGACTAAACCTGTAGGAGAACTCTACTCTCAAAGAAATTCAAAATCTCTTCCATGCCTGGCATCATGGTGGGCCCCATCACATGCTGATGAGCACATGCCTCAGTTGTAACCTTGGCCAATTCTCCAGTCCCTGCAGGGCCCATGCCGGTCAGAATGGGCTGTAATACGACTAATCAGACACTTTAACTTTTATGTAAATCACCCTGGCTTATGAATCTTTAAAGAGGTGATGTCAAAGACAAAAAGGGGCGGGGTGGGGGTAGGTGAGTGAACAGAACTGTCAGAGATGTGAGCTCTAAATCTTATTACCCAGTGCTGCTTTGAAGGGATGCTCTCACACAGTAATGAAGTCATACAATTAGTCTAATTAGTGATGCTGTTGTCAAACTGGCCAGAGATATACTCTTTCTCCAAAGTGTCTGTTTTTTAATTGTCCTCTAATGTGACAGGCTTCTGTCATAGCCAAGTCATTTACATGAGTATGAATCAATTTTTTAAAATGTTTGTCGAGACTAAATATGTAGAAATATACATTCACCCCACTGCTCTTAATGACCCACTTTGAAGTTAAAGGAAAAGAGTAATTGTTGTGCCTTAGGTGTTATAAAGATGCATCCACATATAGACAGCAACAGATTAGCACTGACATACAGATTAACAGTGTTGCTCAACTGAGCTAACCGTAATTACTGACCTGCATTCCGTGCAACCCAGGGCTAACACATACAAATACACATGGGCACATATGTGCACACACTGGGCCCGTTGTTGTTGTTGTTGTTGCAGCAGCAGAATGATTTCATGATTCAGGTCAACAAGAGGCCTCGGGCACATAAACTCAACTCTTCCTTTCTTTTACAACTTAATTTGTGAGGAATAATGGCTCAGATGTACAATCAGGCCATAGAGCTCCACCAGTTTCGGCAAAATATATTAGCCTCAAGAACAGCACTCACTCACTAAATAATTAGTGTCAAAATGACTATTTATCAAGTACAATATGCTATGACATTGGTCCAAAAATAAACAAGCAATTTAAATAGTCACATAACACATATGGTCACATTAAGGTTCACAATACTATATCACTAAAGAGACGGTAAGTGTAAATTTGCATGTATGAGATAAATTTTATAAAGTGTGTCAAATTCAGGCCAATGAGCGGTGTATGAGAGTCATAACAGTGACACAGTCAAAGAACCAACTGCGCTATGGAAATTTTTGGGGGATAAAAGTTTTTTTTTATTTATTGTTGCTTCTTTTTTGTCTCATGCATGAAGACTCTTCTGTAAATAAAGAAGATTAAACAGCAATGCAAAACTCACTGATTCGACTATACCAATGATTCCGCTGTACTGCCACTACTTTACAGAAAGGCTGCAAATTTGTTTATCTTCTAACTTTTGAATCAATCGACAGTTTGAAAAAAAAGTTGTAAGGTGTAAATTGTAGCACTCGTTACCAAGATATTTTGTTTCACTGTACAATTGGAGGAAGCTGTCATGTTATTCACATACAGCTCACTTTTGTTTGCAGTTAGAATTTACCAAAACTCTAAAACAAGTGGATCTGTTATGATTAATGAGTGTATTTGCTTAAAACTGTTCTGAAATACAGATTATAAAAATATTATTATTATATATTCACTTTGTTGATTCTCAGAGGCAGTGGTAAATCTCAGTATTAACTCGACAGGTTTTTCCTGCAATCCTTTTCTCCAAGTAAATATAGTTCAGATCTTTCAGAAAAGATGAAAGTCTCACATACGAATAACCATTACATTTGGTGCTAAATGTGTCTGTGTTGATTGTGAGATAATATTATGACATCAGATGACATTTACTTAAAAATGTTTTGAGAATTAATTGTGCAACATTCACAAAGATAAACAGTTATTAGTAAATTGTTTTGGCCAAAGCAGAAACAAACACTAAAACCAAATTTAATTAAAGCAACATTTCTCTGTCATCAAGGCATGGTGCCCATCATGTCCCATTAAAAAAATAACTTTTTCAATCAAGGGACCTTCTATAGAGTAAAGATGACTTGTCTTTTATAAAATAAAATCAAAGTAATTAGGAGTTAATGGTTTAGATCTGCAGTTAAGAAAACAACATTATAAACCAGTAAATGGGCTCTGCATCCCTGGAGAAAGAGCTATGTTTTCCATCAGAGGTGTTCATAGCCATCAGGGAATTCAAACAACATTATAGGATTCAGTTTATTCACTGATACTATCATTAACTGGTCCTTGAATTTTGAAGTCTGTAGAAAAAATATCCTCATGCCTGCCTTCTTTCTCTTGGTTAGATTACTCCGGTTAATTCTTCCCGTATTGAATTTTCTTGGGCTGACTCACTGGGTTCTTTTAGAAATACACAAAAACAGAGGTTATAAACGCATCTGTCAAAAATGGCCCCAGAATGCTGTGTTTACATTTAGAAGGTCCGTCTTCTGTTTTTGCCTGACTTCATCTTGGGTTTTTGTAATTGGGACATGATTGGATTAAGAGGGGAAATGATGGGGACATGTTGCACTGCTGCATGTAATCCACTTTTAGGCCTCCTGCTTCTGGAGTGTCTCTGATCTTTGGAAATTTGTTTTGCATTAAAAGTCCTTGTCTAATGACAACCAGACACAGAAAATTAATTGTTTTCACCTCTGGCATGAAGGGTGTTGGTGGTTTTCTTTTTCACTCATGGTAATAATTATCACTCATGGTAACAAGTATTGTGTCATATATATATATATATATATATATATATATATATATATATATATATATATATATATGTGTGTGTGTGTGTGTGTGTGTGTGTGTGTGTGTGTTTCTGTGTTTCAGTTTGTGTGATCAGCATGTCAGTAACGTGCTGATTTGGCATAAATACAGCAATTAATAGCATTTGTTTTAAAGTAAAACAAATTGAAACCAATGCAGAAGTTATACTATATAATTTTTGCATTGTTTTCTCTATAAATCCATTTGGTTATTGAGGAAGAGTGAGGTGGAAGCAGGAGAGAAGTGGGAAACAATGAGATGAAAGTTTATCCGTTTCTTTCATAGAGATTATCTCTCCGTGTTGGAGACATTCTGACTGATCTTGCAGAACAAAGGTGGTATGAAAATAACCATGCTTCTGGTGTTGCACTTGAGTCTAACTTATTTCTAGAAATCAGCAGAACATAGAGGCCAGTGTTAGTCTGCTTCACGATGCAATTATAGTCTATATCAAAACAAAATGTGAGGTCAGACGTTTTGGAGGCCGTTCTTTGATTGTTTTCTTTATTGCATCATTGCACAGCTAGGATACCGCTGACACCGACTGGTGAAATAGACCCCTGTCAAATCCCATTCAGTCACTGCAAATTAATTCCTATCTCTTTCCTTTTCATTCCTTCTGAATGAAAGGTTGATGCCAAAATGAAGCACTTTCTAGTTCAGACTGGAAAGGGAGGCCATTTGTATGAAAATGAATATCCAAGCGGCCTGTCTGGTTTAACACATTCCTGGGGATGCACGTAGCCTCAACAAATGCAGTGATCTACAAGCTAACTTAATTGGAAGCAATAAGAAAATGCCCAACAAGGTTTAATGCTCTAGGGGAAATACATAGGGCTCCTTACCCAACTGTGAAGCTGAAAATAAATATCCAAATATATACAGTAAATAATAACTATACTATGACTAAATGAATGCTAAATATGAGCTGATTTATGTAGTGCCACGAAAAACAATTTTCTGTAGTGCTGCCCACAATATTCAAAGGTAATTTTAAATATCCTCCTCTGTGCCTGTAGCAAACAGGTTAGTTGAGAATGCAAATATACTCTTAATGGAGAAATAACTCATCTCTGGACTTTATTCCAAATCTAAAAAATATACATGCATTTAAGCACCGTGTGGAATCTTGTAACATGAGGATTTTTTGGTGTTCTCAATCTTCTGAACCTGCTTCCTCTTTTTCAGTTAGAGAGTTCCTACACTGGTGACCTTAGAGGTCAGGCTGAAATTGCTGACTTTAGATAAGATTTGTATGTGTACATGCAACGATGATATTCACATTCACAGCCCTTTCTCATGTTTTGTTCTTGATATTGTTGCATATTACATGATTATTCAATATCAGTGCAAAATGGAAAGTTTATTCTCTAAAGAGCAATATTACTGTGCTGCTGTTCTTTCAAATATCTGAATAAAGTTGTGCTATTCAAACTCACCGCCTAGTTTAACGAATACTAGCCTCTATTTTAAACTCTGCTTTAAACATTAATGTGGAGTGTGAAAGATTTGTTCATAACTTTGTTCATAAGGCAGCGGAGCGTATACAGCTGGCAGCAACAAGCTGAAAATGTGGAGGTAATTAAAAATAATGAGCTGTGGTGACTTGTCCAGCTATAGGTTAAGACATCGCGATCCTCAATAACAATATTTCATATCAACACAGTCTGCAGCTCACAAGATTCTCGTCTGTCTAGTCTAACAGCCTGAGCACATTCTGTTTAGGTGTTAGGTCTTCATGGAATGACTAATACATTTAGCAGCAACAGAAGTGTCTACTCACCTGACACTTTATTAGATACACCTTGCTCGTATTGGGTTGGACCCCCTTTTGCTTTCAGAACAGCTTTAATTTTTCATGGTACAGACTCAACAGAGCGCTGGAAACATTACTTAGAGATTTTGGTACATAGTTACATGACAGCATCACACAGTTGCTACAGATTTGTCAGCTGCACGTCCATGGTGTGATGCTCCCATTTCACCTCCCAAAGGCTAGATACTGTGGAGACAGCTTGAGTACAGTGAACTAATTGTCATGTTCAAGAAGTCAGTTTGAGATGGTTTGAGCTTTGTAACACTGTATGTGATCCTATTGGAAGCAGGCATCAGAAGACGGGTACTCTGCTCAGGTATGCTGTGGTATTTAAGATCAATTGGTACTAAGGGGCCTACAGTTTGCCAAGAAAATATACCACAGCCCATTACAGTACCAGCAGCAGCCTGAACCATTGATACAAAGTAGGATGCATCCATGTTTTTGTGTCCTTTATGCCAAATTATTACTCTACCATTGGAATATTGCAGCAAAAAGTGAGACTCATCAGACCAGATGACATTTTTTTCCAATCTTTTGTGTCCAATTTTAGTGTGCCAATGCAAACTGTAGCTTCAGTTATCAGTTCTTAGCTGACAGTAGCGTGGCTCTTCTGCTGCTTAGCCCATCTGCTTCAATATTAAATGTGTTCTGCATTCAGAGATGCTCTTCTGCTTACCTTGATTTTAACATGTGGTTATTTGAGTTACTGTTGCCTTCCTATCAGCTCAATGCAGTGCAGCCATTGTCCTCTGACCTCTGGCATCAACAAGGCGTTTTGATCTAGAGATCTGCCATTCACTGGATATCTTCTCTTTTTCAGACCATTTTCTGTAAACCCCAGAGATGGCTGTGGAGAAAAATCCCAGCAGACCAGCAGGTGCTAAAATACTGAGACCAGCCCGTCTGGCACGAACAACCATGCCGTGCTCAAAGTCACTTAAATCACCTTCCTTCCGCATTCTGATGCTCCGTTTGAAATTCAGCAGGTCGTCTTGACCATGTCTACATGCCTAAATGCGTTGAGTTTCTGCCATGTGACTGATATTTAGGTTAACCATCATATGGAAATATTTTTAAGGAACTTGTCTGCACAGTCACGAATGCTTATGCTGTTTCTCATATTTTGGCTCAGTTAATCTCTTGAAATCTGTAGAAGCATGTGACGTAAAATTGGGTATTTTCAGCTACTGCTGACACTTGTGTTCTAGACTCACAAGGGATATAATGAAGCTTGTCATATTAAAATCATAGATTGAGTAATGACATTTTAAAAACATGAATAAAATTTATAATAATGGTAATGTTGCAATGCGATAAAGAAATATCAAGGCTGAAAAGTTGCTGACAGGTTGTGTGAGGAAAGAATTATGCTTTAATTATACACTTTTTTTTTTCCCGGGAGCCACTTTATCTTTGTTCTTCTGGGTCAGCTGGCATTGTGTTCTTACATTTGCCTGAGTTAAAGAAATAAGGACAGTCACGAATGGGCAAGGTTTTTTTTTTTATTGTACTGCAAAGAAAAGGGCACTTTAAAACATTGTTTATATATTTTTTGTATTCTGTACAACAGATGGTGTTCTTTTGATTAAGTAAACACACAGCATACCATCAGTAATTACTATTTAGCTAGATCTTTCTTTGTACCTCTGGCTACACGATGATCAAATCAGTTTGAATTATCCATTTAGCCCCACTAGAGTCTGTTCTGACCCTATAAGAATTATCTGATAAATCTTAACACAGTTTTTCTTCTACTTTTATTGAGCTCTTGTGCTTTGGGGTATTTTGTTTTTCTTTTTGTTTTCTTTTACTTCTACGCCTGTCCTGGTTTAGCAATACGTAACTGAACCAAGTACAATTACATAG